>WYDI02025426.1:0-23923 GCA_009867235.2 Psittacus erithacus | reverse complement strand
GAAGAAGTTCTTTACTGTAAGGGTGGTGAGGCCCTGGAATGGGTTGCCCAGGGAAGTTGTGAATGCTCCATCCCTGGAGATGTTCAAGGCCAGGTTGGACAGAGCCTTGGGTGGCATGGTTTATTGTGAGGTGTCCCTGCCCATGGAAGGAGGGTTGGAACTAGATAATCTTTAGGTCCTTTCCAACCCTAACTATTCTATGATTCTATGATCTCTACCACACAGCCAGTATCTTAAGACAAGTACATTAATAGCTAATATGATCAAGTATTGCTGTGATGGTTGGATGAGTTCCTAAAGCAGATGAATGGGCAGATCCACGTATGGGCTAAATGGCATAACTCTATTGGTACCTTCCAATTTTTCTACCAGTGGGAGCACAGTTCACAAGCTCTGTACTCTCACTAAAGCCTGAGATATATAATAAAATATATTTATTATAATAAAACTAATCATGTTGGCCCTTTCTCATTTGGGTCTTGTTGAAGAGAAGAACACATTTAGATATAACACCACCAGTAATGAAAGGTAGATGAGGGGAAAAGGCACTGTGTTCAGAGTAGATTATGCATGTGCTCACTAGCTCTGTGATGATCATTGAAAAAAATAGTTCATTTTGGTAAAGTTAAGAATTTACCTAGAATTCACCCCAGGGGCTGACTCTTTAGATCTTACTAGTACAGAATTTAAGTCATGGGACCAAAAGTGACTTGCTGGACAATATTCTCAGCTGCTGCAAACTGGCATAGATCCACTGAAATTGAATGGAACTATGCCAATTTATACCATCTGGAGACCCAACCCAGCATGAATAAATGTTAAACAAGCAGTTTTTAAACTAGGAAAATGATTCCACTCTGACTAGCCTTCCAAAATATCCCTAATAAATTGCCTAAATGAATTACAAAATAATTAAAAGGAAAATACTGCAAAAACCTGGCTAAGGAAAACTTTCTGTGTCTGTCCTTTCAAATGTATTGAGGACTTCATTCTTGTAAAAGAGATCTTAATTTCTTTTGTCAGACGATTGTGAACATCCCCAGGAGATTCACAAACCCAGGAATGTCTCCCCACCTTGTCCTTCATTGTGAAGGCAGTTAACCAACACAGGTCTGACACAGGACAATCTGGAATGAATACCAGAAGTGTGAGGGTTACAGCAACTTCTTGGGCCCCAACTCAGTGAACTTGGCATTTAGCTGTGTACCATTGTCACACCCCAAATGCAGATGCGCCTGGCACATGCTCTTTTGTGGGTAACATTAAGTTATCTCAAGGGAACAAGAGAGAATTTCAGAAGACTATAAAAGGAGATAAATTACAAGGATACACAAATACAGTATAATCACACCATTTCACTCTCTCCAGGGAAAGCATTTAGGTTTAAGCTGCTTAGCAGTGGAATTTTACAGCTCTTGTCAATGTAAATTTTCTCCAGTTATAGTGGCAAGAAGATATTGAAAAAAGGTATCCTTCAAGGAAGATAAAACTGAAGTAAAAGCTGTGAAGAACACAAAAGATAGATAGGCTTATTCAAAGGATATGTCCTCCATAGTGAATGCTGACTTAAAATTAACTACACTCTGGGGAAGAAAAGGATCAAAAAAAGATCCTGAGGATGCAAGCCTCAATATTGTTCATGGACAAAATATAATTTTAGATAACCACAGAAACACTCTGAAAACTGTCAGAAAGAGAAATCAAGGTGATGACTGGAAATGGTTGACTAATCTGTCTCAAACCTTTCCATTTGTCACATCAGGTAACTTATTCATGAGCAATATTTTCTCGTAGCAGTTGACTTATTCTTTTTATTATGTGGCAGTATCAAGCCTCAGAACAGCTCACAGCAGGATCTTTCTGGATACTTTGAAGGGTTTTCTTAAGCAAGTCTCAGTACCAAAGGCATGGGATAACTAACCACATTGAGGCACTGGGCTGATAAACTGTCTAGGATGTCCAGAAATAAAGCAGCTTGACACTTGTCCTTTCAAGTGAACCAAAAGAAAATCATCTTTTTCTTAATGGATACTTGAAAATGTGGAGAAATGTGCAATTAGTTCTGCAGTGTGATGAATTATTAGTATTAATGTTATTCTTATTTAAGCCTTATTAAAGAGGCTTACAGAGCCTCTTTTCTTGGTATTGTTATATGATGAATGACAAACAGTTGATGACCTTGAGTGATAATCAAACAGTGATAACCTTGGGAATCACTCTAAGATGTATTTAATACTTGACCTTGCCATCCCATGACATGTGAATACAACTAGGACAGCACAGGTAGCAACTTGGAACATAATAAAAGAACTTGTTTTTATGAATTTGCCATCTTCATAGATATAGAAATTTCATTTACCTAGAAATGTAAAGAAATCAGATAATACAATCATATACAAAACCCCTGACTACTGTGAAATCAAAAATGTCAAAATTTGCATTTTTTTGACTCTTGTGATCATTCCAAACTAATCTTAATGTTTAAAGCAATGCCTAATTAGAGGATGGTATCTGTTTTTAGATGCTTGGCATACATGTTTCTTCATTTCTTTCAAGTTCTACTGGGAAGTGGAAATAGCTAACATGGATTTCCAGTGTTGTAAAAGCAACCCACAGCAAAAGGTGCAGCCATACAATCCAGCACAACCAAATCACTGGGTCCTACCGCCCTATTGCCTGTTAGATAGTTCTTACTCACGTTCCCTGTAAAATGCTCTGAAATGTAAAGAACTATATCAAGGCTTCTAAGACTGTGGTAATGAATTGCAATTAATTATCCACTCCCTCCTAGAGACACTAGTGTTTAGTACAAGATTTGAGATGAGGTTGAACATTTGAAGGTTTAAGAGGGAACCGATTCAGAGACACCAATTCTGTGATACCAAGTGATAAAGACATATCCTGTGATGAACTTGGTGCGTGTCAAGGTAGATGTTATCTGACTGCTCATTCAGATGTTTAAAAATAAACTAGCACTCTTGCAAAATCTGTCTGCCATTATTTACAGCAACAGGCTGCAGAACTATTTGTTTCAGCAAATGCCACGCAAAGGAACTTTCAGTAAAGAGATAAAAAATTTTAAAGCTTTTTTTTTTCTTTTTTTAATCTTTGCTTAATTGTGTCTCCATTTTACACTACACTCTTTATTCTCTGCCCTTTTGACATAGCCAGCTGCCTTTCAGAGCTCTCTGAAGAAGCAGACTGGCTTCACTCTGTAACAGGCACCAGCTCCCCAAGCCTGGTCTATTGATGAGTCACATTGCTTGTGTGTGCCTGTAGGCACATCGCGCAAGTTCCTAAGCCATTTCCTTTCGACCTGCTGGGGAGGAGGTGGGGGGAAGTGTGTGTGAAACATAAACTACAAAAACAATGTTGGTATCCGAGTCTCCTGCCCCACAATAACCAGTGACACAGTGGAATGTCTGGTTCAGAAGCAGTGCAGGTTCATCCTGTTATCGGCCGAGCAGCCTGAGGAAGTGACGTCAGGGACATGGGGCTCTTGTTTGAAGACAGGGAAACACACTGGGACGTTTCAACACTTCCACCAAGGCAGGAAGTCCCTTTTTTAAAGGTTGGGGCTTGCTCATGCCAGTCCCCTGAGCCACCTCTTTCGCCAGCTGTCCATCCCCAATTCAGCCTGGGAGAGGGCTACCACCCTTGGCTCAGAGAACACTGTCTTTGGCCAGGCTTACTGTAAAGGACACCAGCCAAGCTGTCAGGAAGAAAAATTCCCACACAGCCGTTGCTCTGCAAACCTGTCTTTGAGCAGTAATCCTTTGTACTCTTGGCACTTACCAAATATGCCTTCATGTGCTTAATGAGGTTTTCCCTCTCCTGTTTTCAACTTCCATGCCACCATGCTTGCAAGGATCACTTCATCCCCACAGACCCACAGCACCTCAGGCAAGGCATGGAACAACCTTTCAGGAGGCCAAGCCCTCTTCTGCTCTTTTGGGTATGCCAATGTGTCTCTAAACAGCGCTGGTAGTTCTGCCCTTTCCAGAGCAGGTGTCTAAAACAGAGCTTAATCTAATATCTTAGGTTAGGACAGCGTGAACTTTTGGTGACTAGTAACAGCAGACCCTGTATCTGCTCTGGACAGACTGGTTCTAAGCTTTCTGCAGTCCCACTCATAGGTGCCACAGATGAGAAATATAATTCATCTAATTCATCTCTTTGGGCCACTGAAAACCAAGCAGCCTGTTAAATACTAGCTTAAGGGGTGCTGGCCAAAACCAGGTTGTAATGAAGTTTCCCTTTTCACTGTGAGATTACTAGAGGGCCCAAATTATTTCTGGAAGCCTTAAAGTGTTTTCTCTTATTAGACAGTCCAAGGGAGAAAACCCTTTAACACTGATAGCAGCAGCGAAGTATCTATCTGAGCTACCATGAGGGGCCACACTGCAACCTTGAGCTAAGAGCTGCAAGAGGTGTTGAGAGCACAAGGATTATTTTTGGTGTGAAATTCAAAGACTGATCAAAACCCCAACAGGAGAAATTTACCCTTAAAACTTCTACCTTCCCTGCAAAGCACTGCAAGATGAAAGTCAGGGCGTAAGTAACAACTTGAAAGCCTCAGGTTTCTCTCTGGGCCACCAGAACCAGTGAGGTAGAAAGTGTCACTGGTGGTGTGTATGGAAAGGATGGTCCTTAAGCAGCCACACGCTGCGCTCTACAAAACCCTGTCCATACCAAAAGGTATGGAAGTGCCTACACATCTTGTGGCCTGATAGCTCTAGGGAAGAAGTGATAGGTACTTCACAGTGCTCACAAGAAGCATGCAGAGAAGTGGTGACATGGATTACCCCTGGGATCACAGCACATGAACACCTGTAACCCATCAGAAAATGAGGTGATGGTGATATCAGCAAACACATAACTGCATCAGTGCTTTCCAGTTTGCTGTTTCTTGAAATGAAAACAACTGCAAAACACACACTGCACTCCAAGTGATTGGTTCACCAGCAGCCCTGTCCATTATAGAATTAGAGAATAGCATTGCTAGGGCATTTAAAAGAGACTTTTTTTCCCACATAACCCAAAAGCTGGAGTTTAAAATTCCTATTGTATGAACATTAATATGAAAAGAATGCTGTCTCCTATTATGGAATTGTGTTATAAAACTGGAATGCTGTCCCTGCCCCGTCTGGCTCACAATCATCTGGGCTTTGCCAAAAATTATCCTTTACTACAGAGCATGTGTGTCGCACGACGGAACTGCCTCCTGACTCACAAAGACAAGAGGCCGCAAATGTGTAAAGCTTGCAGAGGGTGTTTTTTAATCTGTCGGTAACAATCAGGCGATGTGTTTAATTGTTCTGAATTCTGATCTCTACTCTATGTGCAGCCTCCCAACCAGCAAACTGCAGCTGTGTGCCTCGGCTTGTGAACTGCACCCATTGTCCCTCCCAGGAGACTTGAAAAGAGCTCCAGCTAATACTCCTTTGTCTGCCCTTCTTTACACTCTTGGCTTTTAAGCAATGACCTAAAAACATTATGCCTGAAGTTCAGAGACTTGGAAAGCTGGCAGGAGCCTTCCTCTTTGGTGCTTTGTGCCTCAGCAGCACACCTTGAAAGGGCAGTGTGTGAAGGGAGTTCCAGGCGTTCTTCGCATGCAGCAGGGCTTCTCTCTAAAATCCCTTCTTTAGAGCAGCAACTGTAAAAGGAGATTTCAAAGGCCAAATCTTCACTGCAGCAGTGCCCATGTTTGGAACTGAGTTACTCTGGGTATACACTGCTTGTAACTCGCTGGAGTTTGTTTACTGCATTACGGATTGATTTCCTCTGGCCACGTTCTGAAAAATCAAGATGTATTATTTTTTAAATGTCTGTGCATGTCCCTGCTTTACCAGCTTGTTTCTTGCATGAGCTTTTTCTTTCCCCACCATGTCAAACCCCAGAGTTATCAAATTAGCTCAGGAAATGCCTCTTGGGAGGGCTTTTTCCTCTCATGCCCACAGGGCTGCATCACATGCCTCATAACCCTGGACAAGAGCTGGTAAAATTGCTGGGGTATTTTTGAAGGGAACTTGTTCAATTACACAGAGCACATTCTAAGCCATACAGCCAAGTCCTCCTCCGCACAGGGATGATGTAAGCACATCCAGGAAACTTGGGATGCCAAAAATCTCAAACTCTGGAGGAAATATTTGCAGGTCGACATGACTGCAAATTAGTTGGAGTTTAGCAGCCTGGGGAGTGTTCTTCTCACAGCTTCAGTCTGAGCCTGAAGACCAACACAAAGAGAGACGCTGTTGTGCTGGTCAGGTCTCAGAACAGAGCCTTGCTGGGATGGGCTGAAATGCAGCTTCTCAGACCAGGGCTGAAGAAAGTAACATATTTCCCCAGCTTGTGTGTCAGAAGGATGCGTGAGGAAAACTCACAAGGTTAAGAAGATGCAAATTGCCAGGATTTTGCACTGATGAAGCTGGTTAAAGTATTTGAATAGAGGAATGCTAGACATAAATAAAAGTAGGATTGTACTACTCTGACAGCACTGGAACATGTGCCAATGGCAGATACCAAGACAATAGATGATCAGGAAATATGACACATGGACCCACTTGATTACTTGATAGATGCTTTTTAAAGCCTCTTGTCTGCCTTCACCCAAAGTTATTTCCGATGCGGTTCCCAAAAAGAAGGAATCTCTGGCAAAGATAAACAAGACTGAGCTGCCTTCCTCTGCAGGCCAAAGCAAAGATCACAAAATATAGTGCAAGTGGAGAAAAAAACACAGAGGAGGAAATGCCAATCATTTTCCTGACTAATAAATGCTAGGAGTAGAAATCCAAGGTTCATGGAAGGACCTGTGTCTCTATGGAGTCTGTGCATTTCTTCTCCCTGCAATTCTCTGAACTCCACAACACTGACAGTTCAGTTTTGCCAATTATGCAACTTCTTGATGCTTTTGTTGCTTTTATGACATGTGTCAGCTGAGTGTGCAATCACACCAAATAGGACTACAATAATAAAATAACCCACATTAACTAATTATCTTAATAACAACTCTGTTAAGAGTGAGACATCTGATAGCAGAGATAGAAGCAATAATAAAAGAGCACTTTCAACTGCATGAACAGACTTGCATTTCCAGTGTGATGCTCCAAGGATATTAACTCTTGGAGTCCTGGGATGCACCAGAGGGTGAGCTTTTCTAGAGGCTCAAGGAATTCAGACCACAGGGATTAAAACTAGGGAAAACTTTTGGGCTGGGAATGTGATAGGCAATGCCTAAGAGATATTTCCTCTGTTGTCTGCGAGCTGTATGTTATTGAGCATGTGGGCTGCTGGGGATGAGCTGTACCAGAAAATAAACACAAGATTTATGAAGCAGACTATGTTGTGAGCTCAGACTGAATACATGAGAGGCATGAAGGGTCATCCCAGGAGGTCTTCCCTGCCCTTCACCAGGCCTTGCTGATGCCAGGGCACAGGAATACTGACATCCCCATGGCTTGCAACAGCACTAGTCTTCCAAAACTGGGGGAAAAACACACTGATGTAACACCAACCACCACATCCTTCAGACCCAGCACATGAGCTGAATCAAGGCAGAGACATGCAGTGTCTCGTTTATCCAAGGAATCCTTCAGCAGTCTTCCAGAACAATCCCCAAGGGCAAGGGTAACTATCCTATGCACACAGCACAGTCTGTTCCACACTTTGGAGCCTGAAATCATCCCTCAGCAGCTGAAAAGTGACCTGATTGATGAAATAACGGAGTTGTGCTTGTCAGAATGACAGATTAGGGAAACATGAAAGTCTATGATTTTTCTTCCGGAATGTATGACCCAAAAGTTGTTTCTGCACATGTGAACTAAAATAAAAACATGTCAAGGCAAATTTTTCTTTCTATGACCACTCTTCCTCATGATGGTACCTGCATTGCTTTAGGAGCCTGAAACCATCAGCAGGTCCGCTTAGAAAAAAGGCATGTTAGTTAAATGGGCTGGGTGGCTGATCTACAGAACCAAATAGATCCAAAGGAACCACAACAGATCTGAGGGAGGAGTCACACCACCAGCTTGGAGGACCCTGCTTAGGTGCCTTCACTAAGTATTCCCCTCTGCAGTCAACCAAAAGACATGATGTCTCCAAAGGTCACACAGGAGTAACTCATGGGCGGGTTACTGCCTTTTTTCAATGGCTGCATGGGAAGACTAGGGCAGTAATTACAAAGGCTAACATTAGCCTGAGAAGGCTAGTCTCTGCAGGTTTCCCTTGTAGTCAGTGGAGGGTGAGAGGCAGCTTTGGCAGGAATTTCATAACACCTCACAGCTTAGCATAGCTCCTGCTCAGAATTGCCCTTCTCCCTAGACTGTTCAAAGAGGGAGGTAAGGGAGAACGACCTGAATCAAAATCTCTCTATAAATAGCTGCCTCAGATTCTTATTTACCTGCACTATGTTAGCCCATAGGAATACCTAAAGCCCCAGATTCAACCCACAGTGGGCTGCGCTAGGCACGGCCAGTTACGATCATATCAGTGGGAATAGCTGTTGTGCATGATTCTGCATATGCTGGTTTCCTTTAGACAGGTAAGTAACAGATTGTGCATCACGTGTCAAACTGCTACTCAGCTTCTAGATGTTCAAATCAAATCTTTATTTCTCCAGCTCCTGCCTCTCCCCCAGCTGTCCTGCTGGCTAGCACTGGAGTAGTGTGGTCCGTGAATGCCATGTGTCAGAGGCAGACTCACTGCAGCAGGCAGGCAGAGGAAGATGAAGGGCCTGCATAACACTGCCACTGGCACTGTGACTGCACCAGGCTCTGACACCTCCACTTCCTGCCCAGTTTTGGTGTGTTTCTCAGGAAACAGTATTCAGGATTTCTTCCCCGTTCAGACCATTTTCCAGGTAACAGGTGGGGTAATGCTTGTGAGGACAAACATTTGGGTTACTCCTTGTAGTCACTGCATGTTTGAATGTTGCAGTTGCAAGCTTTCAAGTGAAATTAGATTTTCATAGAATCATAAAATGGTCTGGGTTGGAAAGGACCTTAAGATTATCTAGCCCCAACCCCCATTTTCATGCAACTTTAGGCAGGACTTCTGTAAGATCACCTGTGCTGTCCCTTCAGCCCAACACACATTCTGGGGCTTTCCCACCATCAGAAACATGAGTGAACCACGCTTGTGAAACTCCTGAATAGGCAAGAGGCTTCCTTCTCTTCCTACGGAGTGATCTTCGTTGTGGTAAGTGAAACAGGCTGGAGGAGCATCCATCTGCCTGCTCAGGACTTTCACAAGTGCGCTCAGCCCCAGCGTGCAGCCCAGTGGTCCTCAGGCCTGCTGTGTGGTTGGCAGAGCTTCAAGGCCAACTGCAGCCATGGCCACAGTGCAGGGGTCTCCTTGGAAAGGCAGTGATAGCATTGAAACTGGTCAAGATTTTGCTAACAAGCCCAAGATTTTCACCTCTACCTCCTGGGATGAATCCATGCACACCAGGCTATTGGGCAGATTGGGTATGTCACATTTCCAACTCCAGTGGCTAATCAAATGTAGACTTGCATCCCACAGCACTTCAGTTTGAATCAAGAGAGAGCAAAAGTCAGCACAGGTCTTGTCCTTGAGTGTGTGGATAACCCATGTGGGAGTGGATGTGTAAAGGGGAAAAGACCACCTCGAAGACAGTGTGAGCTGAGTGGGTGAGAGGACTGGGAGTTCGCTTGCCCAGAAAGACTTTCTCAGTCTTTCCTGGGTACAGCTGTCACTTCCACCTGAGGGCTGTTTACTGTGTTCAGAAAGCACTAGGAAATGGAGGTGTCCAGTGCAGAAAAACTGCCAAACACTAAGCAATGAAGATCCAGAAATCTCTGTCTCACTCCAGACTTTATTTCAAGACACTCTGGGGATATTTTGTGACCAAAGTCTGTAAAAATATGTATGTGCAGGGAAGATGAGGAGTTAGCTTAAACCCTTAGTCATGTGGCCCTTCCCTCTCCTTCACGTACCCCCTCATCTTTAATGGGATACAGCAAAGACTTCACACCTTGGTGACTAGGCAATAATTTTTTCACAGCCATCAGTTAAAATGTCTCTTTAAAAACACACCATCTCATAAAGAGTGTTCTTCTCTTTCCCTACCCCAGCTTCTCCCTTCAACAGTCTCCCCAGTGAAGGGATAACAACCCAGTGATGCCAAGAGCCCCAAACCACATACTACACTAAACAAGGAAAATGTGAGCAGTGATGACAGCTGTCTTTTCATGGTGTTTAATAGATAGAAATGGAAAGCAGACATACGAACAAACAGAATGACTTTGGCGGACCAGCTTTGCTTCCTAGGCTATCATCTAAGAGCTCTTCTTCTACACCAAGCAGCAAGGTGGTGGCCAGCCTTAAAACCAAAGCCATGTGTCTCATTTATCTTCTCTTCTAAGGCCTGAACTCAACAGGAGCTTTTTACACTCTAGTGACTGCGATTTGCATTGCAAACCATCCAGCACAGGGGCAACCACATTTTTCTCCATGTCTCAGAAGTGTGGATTTATAAAGCCTGTCCCAGAAAAGGCCAGTCATGGAGAGAATAAATATGGTAAGTACAATTTACTCCCACCAGAATCAGATTTATTCATACCTATTAATTAGCCTTAATTATACAAAACATAACTGATAGGCAAGAATAAAGGAGTGACTTATAATGCTTCTTGTGGCAAAAACAATGGTATGAAAGTAGAAACCTGCTCCCCCTTCCTGCCAGAGATTATGCATGGACCATCTCAACATGCATTCTGGCAACCCAGTTCCTTCCAATTAAATGACATCAGGGAAGCATTAGAAATAGTGTGGGCCCTTTTTCGTTGCTTCTTATGACTATCTGATGTAATGCTGAGCTGTTTATCACCATAATCCCAACCTACATATCCTAACCACTGAGACAGTATTTAACTGAATCTCTCAAACCAAAATACTGCATGCGGTTTTCATCCTGCAGATTCAGAAACTTTGATTATTACTTATATTATTCTAACAACATGGGTCAGTGCCCATGTGCTGTCTCTGGGCAGGGTCATTGCACTGGGCAAACAGAGAACAAAGATATATTGCACCCTAAACAATAAATGTTACAATGGTTTCTCAAGCAAAAGGTAGCAGAGGGACAGCATGAGGTTCAGAGGCAGCTTGAGCCACTATCCACTTCCACTACCACTGTATTTATCAGAAGTTTGAAATTTCAGGGAAAGCAGCCTGAAAAACAGAGCTGAGGAGTTTCTTCCCTTAATTCTGTGATGTGTAAACCAAACTGCTGTTGAACTGCAGCACACACTAGTCAGCACATGTCTGCTACCTTACCCATGACAGGTCTGAAGTTAACCTCCTCTCTGAAAGGTGATCTTCCTCCAGCCAACATACTTTGGTATGCAGAACCATGATCATCTGTGTGTTACCAAGGTCTGTGGTACAGACCACAGTGGAAACTAGGGTTCATCCATCTCACATTTCAAGTCTGGACCTATCCAGCAGAGAGCCAGTGAGGGCACCTGGAAGATCTGCAATAACTCTTTGAGCCATTTATCGCTCCTGAAGCATCATAGGTGCATTCAGAAGAAGGTGATCAGGGTTGTTGGACCACAGGATTCAGACGTAAGAGGGCAGGCACGATTTGGACTGATCAGAACAGGCAGATGTTTACAGTCAAACCCACACTGTTGAATGGGTACCACAAAACCCACAGGTTCTGGTCAAAGGCTGCTTTGAGGACCAGACCCACCCACCACTTACGCTATTAACAGCTCACTGGGAGCCACAGCACATTCACTCCATACCTGGATGTATGCTCTCCCATTCAGTCAGCCTGCAGGGATCAAACCCAGGCTGTGTGGGAAGCATCACACCCAAAGTGTCAATTTTAAGTCAGGCTTCATGTCTTTTGCAACAAGACAGAGTGGGTCATTCCCAGAACCAAGGAGAACATTACACAGCTAAGCCACAAGGGCAGACAAGCTATAGCAAATCCAGCGCAACAATGCAGGCAGAAAACATGAGTTTAAACATGTCTTAGCCTGACCTGAGGCTCTTCACCCCACAGAGCAGTAGACTGGTGTGAAAGGTGGGCTAGGAAGATGCTCAGGACCCCAGTAGGTGTCACAGGGCATTGAAGGCAGGACAAAAACGGGCAGGCCAGTGACTAGTGGCCAGGTCTGCCCTGGCACAGATGGGTTCCAACTCTTTGTTAAGTCGGCAGGTGTGCCCCCAGCTCTCGTCAGAGCCCAAGGCTGCCCCAGGCAGCGCAGCCTAGGGAGGATGACAGCGAATATGAGTAATTCTTGAAATTTGTGGGAAGGCTGTTCAGACACCTGACTTCCTGCTTCTGCATGTACAGAGGAGGTGTTTTTGTCTGAAAGAGTGGAAACAGCGTACACTGATGCAAAGCCTCCTGCACTGGGACAGAGGAGCAGAGAGCCCAGGAGAGCTACAACCAGTGAAATGGAAATGGGGAAAACACAGAGAAGTGTGCAAAGAGGCAGTGCTGACACAGTAGTGCAAAGAGGGAAGAAACCTACAGCTGGGAAGGAGTTCATACATAGGAATTCCCCTTGGACCAAAGGGGAACCAGCCACCAAAGTGAGGCTGAGTCACAGCTCGTTTCCCATGGTACTGCTGGAGGAGGCAATCATACAGTTACCTCTGCCTCAAGAGCGGATTGCATTATTTCAGTCAAGCCTAAAAGCCTTCTAATACAGGTTAATCTGGATGGGAATGCCAGCTTTATATAATAGTTCATCATTTAAACATCATCATAAATTCTTGATGGAGTTTGAAAGTCTGCAGTGAAGGAAAACATTTTGTTTTCAATGCAGCCAAAGAAATAAATAGGATTTCTGTCTGTGAAAACTATTTGCCTTATTCTCCAAGACATCACAGGTAGAACACTTGAGGTTAATATGCAGAATCTCTTCCCAGCAACTGGAGCCACTTTAATATGAAGCGCATCATTAGAGGGACAGGGCCTTGGTAATGGACGACACTGACAGATCACCAGAGTAACCCTGATGGGAGCTGGTGCTCAGAGAACTCACCACATTAATTTACAAGCCTGTCATGATTGCTCTGGGTTTATTTTTAACTAAAATATCCTGGCCTTCAGCAATCTACGCCAGGGATACCCTGACTCTGCAGAATGTGCAGAGCAAGATCTGCAGCATATGCTTCTGTTTTCATCAGCCCAAGGATTCAAGTCAGGAGTACTCAATATTAAAGTAATGGCTGTTTTATTTCCATCTCTGCTCCAAGTTTAACATTCAGTGGACCACTAGTAAGTCCAGATCACATGCAGTACATGCATCAACATGGTACTGAAACAAAGTAGGTAAAGGAAGATCATCTGGTCCATCACCCTTATCTCAGTACAGCCTCTTTGTATGTATCATCCATTGCTAACAGAGTTCTCTCTAGTTCAAAAACATATTAATACCCTAGGGGTGGACACCTACAAATAAGCTCACTTCTGTCTTACATGCTGAACTGCCTCTGCCTGTAGCAGAAGTTATTCTCCAACTTGTCAACTGCTGCAGCTCAGCCATCAGTATCCAAGAAGTTTGATCCATTTGAGGTGATGATGTAGTGCAAATGTCTTGACAAGTGCAAAGCAAGGAAGCAAATGAAAGCTGGTGAAAACAACAGTAAAAACAAACATCTCTTTAACAGTTCGTGGCATGTCCCATGGTCCCTGGGAGAGGAATGAGGTGCAAGTACAAGGCCATTCAGAGCAGGGCTCAGTGAGAAACAGAGCCAGTTTGGAGACAAAATCTGGTCAGCAGAAGCTTGAAGGACAAATGACTAGTTTGCTTTCAGCAAAATCTCCATCAGGTGGTTTGGAGTCAGCACAGCATGAAGTGGCTCAGTTACCAAGTGAAATCACCTTCTGTGCATTCTCCTGGCCCCCCAGTTCAACGCTTGCTGTTCATCAGTTGCTGTGAGTTAGACTGTGGACTCCAGAGGCTCTGTGGTCCTGCAGAACTGGGGCACCCATGAGTTTACTAGCAGTAGTGTAAAAAATAAGCAGGCACTTGCAGGAGGTTGTAGAACTACCTACTCAGCTGGGATGGCTGGGTAGGATTTTTCTCATTCTGCTCAACATGGCAACACCAAAGACACCTATATATGAGGCAGTAGCCTGGCACCCCTTTATACTCACTGGCAGAGAAACAGATAATTTTTCAGCATACAAGTCATCTGAGCTGCTTTGGACATCTGTGTGAGGATTGTGATAAATTATACCCAAGAGGTCTTATTTCTCTCCATGAACACAGAAGTAGTCATGTTAGCACAGAATGCCATGGTACTCATGGGGATAGAAGAGCAGAAGCACTGCCCATCCATCCTCCAGTACTGGAGGGTGTGGGCAAGGAAGGTAGCCTCTCTCAGAAATGGCTTGGGACACCCCAGCATGAATCAGCAGAACTTGTGAAAATTTAGGAAAATTCACAGGCAGTATTTCTTCATGTGTACAACTGCAGTTCTCATTAGGGCTCTAAAGCAGCTGGATATTTTTGGATCCAAGAGCTGCTGAGGATATACATACTAGAACCACTTCATAAACAGGTGGGTGGGAAATAGATAGCAAGTGCAAAAAAATCTCTGTGTCTATAGGCGATTTTTTAATTTGTGGTGATATAAATGGTGAAAACAGTTGTTATATAAGCTAAATCAACAGATGGTAAGAAAAAGAAACGTCTAACAGTAAAATAAAAGAAGGATATTTGCCAAACTTATACACAAGGACCTTAAGGAAGGAAAATGTTCTTGCTTGTGTACAGCCAAAAAATCAAATGAAGAAGTAGGCTTTGATAATCACATAAATGAAAGCCATGTGTCATTGAACTGAGTTTGTGGACCTGGAATAGGAAAAAAAACCAAAACCCACAAAAAGAGATGCTCTCATCATGACCAGTTTCTGGGTCAAAGACAGCTCCCCAGCAGTGTTTAACTCACAGAAAGTGAAGCTAAGAGGAAGTCCAAGTTTCCATGAAGCACCAGGGAATACAGCATTGTGCAACAGCTTTTCCAAACCAAATGTACATTCAGGCATTGCCCAATCAAATGATAGCCAACAATGTATGCAACAATGAACTGATTGAATCTTATTATACACAACCCAAATGACGCTATTAAATACCTTAATCTTGGAGCTAATGGAATTGTGGCATGGCATTTGTGAGCAGAAGTTATAATGAAGCAGTGGTATTACACACACACACACACACTCTTTCAACTTCTAACACAAAACTGGAGGCTGCAGGAATGGCATGTGGCATCATCAGCCAAGATTTTTCAGGCATAAGGAATTTTCTCACACAACCAACTGTAGATTAGGAAACTATCCTATTAATTATGGCTAATGGAGAAGCATTTCTCTTCATCCTGTGAGAATTTTCAGCTAATATTTTCACCCACACGTGACAGTCATCATGTTTGGGATTGACCTGGTGAATTTATAAAACAGCAGAGCTGTTTCTGTCAAGTCCATGCAGAAGACTAGAGAGCACCAAGTGCTCTCCATTGGAAGGTTTCTTCACAGACATCAGGGAGGACTTGGATCTGATTCTCCTCCCATTTCTATGAATAAGTCTGAAGAGGATTTTCATTAAAGTCAATGAGAAGAGACTAAGTGCAAGGCAATTATCATGAAATTAAGTAATGTAATGAACAGCAGTATTCTCACAGAAGGACAGGCACATTTTGGGAAAACATGAACTAGTCAATCACAAGTTACTGAATGCAGGTGGAGATAAGTGGAAGTGCACAGTATCTATATGAAGTCACACTAGATGATCTGATAGTTCTTTTAAAATCTATGAATCTATTAATTGCCTCACTTTCAGGAGAGAAAAAACACTCTATTAAAAGATCAGCTGCTCAGTGAGCACACTGACATTGTCAAGACACAGCACCTCGACCATGTTAGTAGCACACAGCCTGACTCTGAAGGGTGTGCTGTGCACTCTCAGGGGAGACAGCTCCACTGACACCCCGGCTCCCAGAGCTTCTGAGAGCAGACCTGCCTTCTGTCATGCCCATTATACCCTCACTTACCTGATGCCAAACCTCTTAATGTTGTCTTGATCCATTTAGAATCGGCTTTATAAAAGTGGTATTTGAAGAAAACTACATTTAAAACCAATCCATGCTGCACAGATGAATAATTCTGGATTTCAGGCAGTTTTCTCTGCAAACAGGAGTTTAAATTTCTTTTGGTAATAACCCCTTTTGACTTGCCCACATGTAGACAGTAATTATTACTGCTTTTTATGGCTAGGGTATTTTAATCCCAACACATCTCATTCCCTCTCCCACATAGACTGTCTTTGAAGCAACAATAACAAGTACCAGCTTCCCTAGGCCAGTTTTCAAGTTTGCCTCAGGGCTAAAACAGTCAGAGCAGGTTTAGTAGGTCAGAATTGGATTTCCCGAATATGAACCATTCCAGAAAAAAAGTTTTTTTCTTATGTTAACTTATTAATCATTGGAGAAAAAGAGAAGTGTTGGGGGTGGACATCGTCCTGAGTGAATTCTATATGGAAAATAGCTGCACAAAATGCTCTGGCTTTACTGAAGTCAATGGGAGTTTTGCCACTGGCTTCAGCAGAGCCACGATTTCATCCACTGGCTTCAGAGCAACATCTCATATGTCACCATTTACAAGTAGCAGAAAAGAGTTCGCCACTGAGCTTCCCATTAGCATATAAAATATAAAGGAAAGCTGAGGTGTCTCTGTGGGGATCTGGCAGCCTCACAGAACTCATCCAGATTTGTTTGCTTTTAATTACTATTGCAGTCAAGGGCACTAAAAGCTGTGTGGAGTCTGGGAACAAACTGTTTTGGTTGCCCTCAGACACATATTATCCCAGCACAGCCCTGGCAGCCATGTGGTAGTGGTACCCAGCCAGAGGAACTCCACTGGGGGACCTCATCCATTTCCGACCAAAAGTGGGGGCTGACGTCTCTGCTTCCTCCCCTATCCCTCAACACCCTCCTGGGGTCTGCATGGGAGGATGATGTATCTCCCTGCAGACCCAGGGGTGCTTGTTCAGGCTTTTTTCTAAGTTCAGGCTGAATGCTGTCATGACCCAGCCACATACTCCCTCAGCACATACCCTGGGCACAGCAGGCTCAGGGAACATAAGCCTTTGGATAGTCTGAAGGAAAGACAGAGAGAACAGGCAAGCAGCATGATACGCATCACTGGTGAATTTGCTAAAGGCTAGTGCACAATGGGCATGACTTTGTTATCACACCTGGAGCTACAACCTTTCAGTCCCCTGCTGATAGACCCCAGTTACAGCCCCCATTCATCCTAAAATGAGGCATTTTGTTTCTCCATCTCCTATTGCAGCCAAACCTTCCCAATGAAAAGCACCCCCAGCATCCATATTGCCATGAAAAAGTTGCTCTAATGAATTGGCAGGAAAAACAGTTTCACAGAAAGATCCATTCACAATTGCCCCTCACATCCGGGGGCTTTTGTGCTAATTAGGATTGACACCTTTAATTGCCAGTATTGAAACCCACAAGAGTTAACAGATCACTGCTTAAATCTGTGATATTGTCAACCCAGGAGGCAGCTCAGCAGTTGTGTTTTTTTGAGTCAGTGGTTTTTTTCCCTATGACGCCTTGAGAAAAGGTTTACTTGTGTAATGTCTACAAACCTAAAATAACAGGGAATGTTTAAACTGAGGTGGAAGGCAATTTAAAGCCCAGCTCAAACTCTTCTGCTGAAATCTCTAATGGTAGGAGAAATGTGCATTTCCAACACATAATTAGGAAGAGACAAATAGAGGGTGTGGAGTCTTACTATGGAATGTTAATTACAAGCAGATCCTGAATCCTGGGGTTGAGTTCTAGCCAGTTGAGGACACATATTAAAATGTAGTTAGCGATATGCTCATTTCTGCTTAATTACTTGTGGGACAAAGTGCTCACAACCAAAGGATATTTCTTTCGGATGCAGAAGATAGCTCTGAGAAGAACTGATAAATGTAAAAGATCCATGAAGCCGTATCAGTACACCTACTTGCCAGTTAAGGGTATTTCACAATAGCTTTTTTTCTAGTGCTCTGAATTGCCTATTTAATGTCCTAAGTGATAAGGTTTCCACCACTTCCCTTGGAAGATTAGAGAAGTCTTACAGCCAGGATATTTTCTGCCTGTGATATTCAGCCTGCATTTGTCTTCTCTTTTATTATAGTTCAATAAGGGTTTTTTTTGGGGAAAAGAAAATAACCTAAATAATTTCTCTCGCTCCTCATTAACTGCACCTTCTTGGCAGACACAAGGGTTGCACTGCAAAGGGTCTAGGAAGACATTTTTGTTGAATCAAATTCACTTTTTGCCACGCATGAGTGCTGGAGCAGCAACCAAGAGGAGCAAAAGACCTGCTTGAGAAGATGGAGAGGGCTCCCTACAGTCTGCCTTCCTCTTCAGATCTCCCAAATTTCATACTGACTGAGACCCCTGTACCATGTACTCCACAGAACACAGGTATGCATTCTCTGTGCTTCAGATCATGCAACGGAGCTAAGTGGCAGAAGATGGCTAGTAAGGACTGGCAGCCAGGCTGCTTATCTTTGCCTGCAGACTGGTACCATAGTCCCTTATATCCTTAGATGGAGTCTGCCAGTTGACCTAAACTGGTAGACAATGAGTCAAGACAACAGCTGCATCAGCATGAAGAGATGATATTCTTTGCTGCAAACACATGAACTTCCAACTGAGGTACAGACGGTAGGAGCCAATTATGTGAGCCTCATGAGCATGGCACAGGTCCACACTGTCTGCCTTGTACACAGATGCAGGCTCAATTTCACCTCAGCATGAGTCACTAAGGACTTTGACCTGCTGCCTTCATTCTCCTTCCTACTCTACACTGTGAATTTTTCTGCTGCTGTTAACAGGGCTATCTGCATGATAAGACACAGAGAAAGGCCTCTACCCCTTGTAACTTAAAGGAGACATATAGCTTTCTCATCTCAAAATCAGATAAATCAGAAGTGTCGGTGCTGCACCAGCCATAGATGAAACCTATGTCTGCAATTACATTCAAAGTCAAGTGGGAAGAATGGCATCAGACATGACCAAAGTGCAATATCAGCTCATTGCCAGACAGCAGAAAAATCCAGGCAATTTATTGCTCCTAAAAAGTATCAAGGAGCTCAGGCGGTAGTCAGAACCTGGAAGTAACCACGAGTGTCGTAAATCCACTTGAAGACAGCATGTTTCCACAGGCTGACAAGGCAATAAGCTGCACTTGGGAACACAATGCCTGATAGCTTAGCTGGCATGATGTGCAAGGTACAAGATAATATCACACTTTCCCCAGCCTCCAGAGAAATGATGTGTACCAGCTGAGAATACCCCTTACACTTGTGACCATCCAGGTGAGGAGAGTCCTCTCTCAGGGCATGCAGATTTGCATTGCTGCCTGTTTGTGCTAGTTTATAAGAGACATTCAGAGGATGCAACTGTCTGTCAGTAAGTGGCTGCTTGGCTTTAGAGGAAGTGCAAGATGAGGTATCACCAGAGAAAAAAAAAAACCCAGGGGGTTGGAAATTACTGAAAAATAAGAAAGGGAGAGAAAGTAGAAGTGTAGTGTAGATAAAAAACATTGTCAGTTCTTTCTCTAAATCTGCCACCTCTTTACTCCTAAAACCACCTGAGCAAGAGTATACTGACCCAGCTGTCTGAGTCATATGCCACAATCTCTAAGGTCAGTAACAAAGAAGCAAGTGAAGGCATCTGAACAAAACCGAGGAGGACACTGGTTTCTTGACCACTAAGGCCAACCCAAATTCCCACTGGCAACAGCCTTTTGTGGACAGGAAAAGAGCACTTACGCAGGCAGTGGTGAATCTGAGGCAGCGCAGGAAAACAGAACTGGGATCTGAATGCTAGAATTGTACATCAATATAGACAGATATTATGAACTGAAAAAGGTTGGGAAAAAAAAAAAGAAACCCCATACAGATCTCTCCTGAAAAGGGATCAGCTATTCTTCTTCACTGGAATGGGTTTCAGTTGCAGGCATGGTTTTCAGCCCTGTCCCTGTCTTTCACAGCATTTTTTAGTCATGCTCTGTCTGGGCTCATCTCTTCCAATGGTCAAGGCCTTCCAGATCACTTTTGCATCTCTGTTGTTCCATGCCCTGGACAAGTGGGACAACAGAGCCCCAAAGATGAATCAGAGGGATGAGATGGAGATCATGAAGAGGGCACAAAATGAGGCAAAAGACAGAGCACTCTCATTGCAGTATGTTGACTAGCTGAAAAGATCATGGAAAAAGTGAGTACAGGAAAGTTTAGCAGACAAGTTAGGGTGCCCAGTCTAGTCCTTTTCCCTTTGATGAGACGTGGGTAGAGTTAACAGTAGTTTAGAAGACACAAAGCTTCTTTCTGATAACTCCTCATTAGATTGTCTCCTGGTCATTAGCCTCATCATTTCCTAACTCAAGCTAAAACCATGTGAACATCTAGTGGCAGAC
Source organism: Psittacus erithacus (assembly GCA_009867235.2). Taxonomy (NCBI): domain Eukaryota; kingdom Metazoa; phylum Chordata; class Aves; order Psittaciformes; family Psittacidae; genus Psittacus; species Psittacus erithacus. The sequence goes on along the minus strand of WYDI02025426.1, from coordinate 3,444 downwards.
GTCTCCATCTCTGACAAAGTCCATTAGCACAAGTTTTCTGACAAGTTATGACATTATGCTCCTATGACAAGAGGTGAGTCAGTCATAATGGACTTCCACCACTCTGATTTCTGCTAACCCAGCAAACTTCCTTTAAAAATCAAACATGATCAAGGACACCATACAGGGGATGACACAGTCTGCCAGCTGAGTTCCTTACAAAGCACGCAGAGAGGAGAAAGGTGTGGGCTGTGTGAGATCATTCTTTCTGGTGACTGTAGCACAGGTCCACATGGGATGTCAGTAGCTCAAGTTCTACATCTTTTCCTGATTCCTGGCTCATTTTCCGTACACTCTTCTAGTCATACTTGCTTTGGGCAGCTAGGAGGAATAAAGATGGCACATTATGCTATTCAACCCCTGGCTAACCTGTCCACCATCACAATAACTTACTCCGTAGACTGTATGTCTGCACTTCATATGACTTACATCCTCTTAAGGAGTAGAAGCAGAGAACAGTTCAGTACAGAGGACCCAGGTATGTCAATGCATCCTAATTAGCTTAGACTCAAGGATACAGGAATAAATACCTGTTCTCATATCACTATTCCTTTCCCAGTGCATATGGGTGGCAGGCAATATCCAGAACATTCGGTGGCCAAGGTGAGCTAACACTGAAAGGAAGAAATGACCCGCTAGCAGGGCTCACTACAAAGTACTGTTTCTGTATCTGTTTGGAGGACAGCCTCTTAGGTATGAAAGTTTTTGAAGAATAGTTTCAAGAACATCATGCCTGAAAAGCCTGAAAGCAAATTGTAGCCTTAAATAAATTGTTGAGTTTTATTTACCTACATGGGTTGCTGGATCAGCTGAAATGCTGGGATCAGAAGAAAAGATGGAAACAATGGATATCCTTTCCATACTTAAGGGTGACTTATAAGAAAGATGAGGACAAACTTTTTATAGGACATGGGGTAGTGGGGTAGTGGTTTTAAACTAAAAGAGGCAGACTTATACTAGATGTAAGGAAGAACTTGTTTTGATGAGGGTGGTGAAACACTGGAACACACTGCCCAGAGAGATGGTAGATGCCCCATCCCTGGAAGCATACAAAGTTAGGTTGGACTGGACACTGAGCAACCTGATCAGCTGGAGATGTCCTTACGCATGGCAGGGGGAGTTGGACTAGATGACCTTTAAGGGTCCCTTCCAAACCAGACTATTCTATGGTATTTTGTGATTTGTTTTTCTTTTCATTTTCTGGCATCTGAGGCACCAGTGTTTCATTCAGTGTTTCCCATCATTCTGTCCTAAGTTGGAGCACCTGCCAGCAGACTCCCTCTGAGGAGGACCATTCGAGATATTACCACCCCAGGGAAGGGAATTTTTCAGTCTAACAAGAAGTTGCACAGAAGACATCTACTTTGCCAATGAAAAACTGAAGGTTTCGAGAACAGAAAAATCGCAACCCCAAAACTGCCAAAACCAAAAAGCCCTTGGTCCAAACCCAGAACTTCTTTAGCCAGAAAATGCTGAGAATTTTGCTTTCATTTTTGCCAGAACTAAAAAAAAAGCTTGCATTAATTTGTACTACTTGCTTCTATTTTGCTGGTTTCAAAGCCCAAAATCTTCTTTACAAACCAATTCAAAGCAGCTCTCCTGTTATAGAAACTGCAGCATCTTCTGGCCTGTTGTTCAGATTAACATGAAGGGGTCTAAACGCACTGAAGGGGTGAAACTGAGCAAAGGAAACACTTGCTGCAAACTCTTCAGTGCTTTAACATTTGTCCTTGACCTTTTAACACTGCAGTAAAGGAAGGAAGCGGGACAGTTTGCCATTAGTGCTGTTTTATACTGAAGCTAATTCTCCAAAGTTCGTGACCAGCACCAGCACTGAACTTGTCTAAGGCTGGGCTTTGCTGTGCCACAAAGCTAAATACTCAGCAAAACCAACAGCTTGCTATTCTTCCTGCTTCACCTTTCACACCAGACATTCTTTCCCCCATATCTAGATTCTAGCATATACCCCAGCTTATATCTCCCCAAGCATATACACAGCTACATCCGAACCTTAAGGTGGGGCAAGACTGCAGTGTACACTAGGTCCCTTTTGCCTTCCCAAATAATTTTCCATGGAATATTATTCGTCAGTATTATTTGGACACCAAATCACCAGGTAAGCAGCTGCAGGCATCAAAGGTGCATTTGTAGATATGGGCACCAGAAAACACCTCCCCAACAGTGCAGAGTCTGTGGGAACCCAACAGTGACCCATGCTCCTTATTTGCATCCTCCCTTGTGATTTCTTTCTTGCTCCCTTTGTCTGTTTCAGAATGACTCAAGCAACAGCACTCGCTTATCAGAGACAAAGCATTGCCTAGTCAAGCTGTATGGTAGGATCTGGTCTCATACTCAGCGCTTGCACCACAAAGCACTTGTAACACTCTGCTTTACACCAGAAGAACAGTGTTTCACTTGCAAACTTAAGAAATGCCAGATTTACCTTGGTTTGGGCAACTTTAATCTTTTCCTCTCTGATTCAACCCTCTGACACATAGAATGAAGCCAGATTTGCCCTTGCCTGTGCAGCAGATGACAGATAACTTCATCTTATAAGAGATTCCATACCAGGGAGATCAAATGAGGCACAAGAAGAACAGGTGAGAACCAGCACTGAGCAAGCAGGCTATGCTTATACCAATAAATTAAAAAGCATGAGGCACATTTCTGCCTCCCACCAGGCCAAGGGGCACTGCCTGGCTCACATACAGGCTGCTAATAGCCACTGCCTGCTCAACAGCCTACCTGTGACCATGCCACCAAGTGTTTTGCTATGGATTTCTCTTGGGCCTTATTTGATCCCCCACTGACCCTAAGATACAACTGTTAATTCTGCCTAATAATCCAAGAACTGTCCTGAATCCCACCAGAGTGGTGTTTCTATAGCATAGGTCTGGGGAGCAGGGGGTGTTTCATGCTCTGAGGTGGGGCAGGCACTGCAGGTGCTGAAGGCATGATGCCAGCTGGGATGGTATGAGAGGGCTGGGGGGAACCTTTTCTGACACTGGCTCATCTCTGGGGCTGACTGTGAGCTGTCCTCAGGAGAGTCATCCCCAGCTTGTTTGTGGTCAGGGCTGATGCTTAGTTTGTTTCCTAGCCCTTTTTTATTTAGGGATGCAGAAGCACCCTCAGGGCTTGTGTACCTCCTCAAATGTCACTAAGCAGGGCTGTCCAGTAGCCAAGACAACACTGTAAACAGTAAAAATCTTCCCAACATCCAAAGATAAGAACTTCTGAGGATGAAGGTTGGGTGGAGAAGTGATGTAAAGCAGCCACGTGGAGGACTTGGGGGTTGACGAGAAGCTCAGCATCATCCAGTAGTGTGAACTTGCAGCCCAGAAAGCCAACCGTATCCTGGGCTGCATCAAAAGGAGCGTGACCAGCAGGTTGAAGGAAGTGATCCTG
>WYDI02025425.1:0-53518 GCA_009867235.2 Psittacus erithacus | reverse complement strand
CTGCCCATGGCAGGGGGGTTGGAACTAGATGATCTTAAGGTTCTTTCCAACCCTAACTATTCTATGATTCTATGATTCTATGAACTAAGCAGTAGATACACAGCCAAGGAATTATGATGAAGAAGTAGTTTGCGCACTCATCTTAAAACTACATAGAATGTTTTCATTTAAATAATATTTTGTTATCCATTATCAAGTTATTTAAGAGTTCCTTCATTAAAATATTTTAGACTATAATTTTAAATATCTTGCTACAATAATAATAAAACACATGACTGGGAAATAGGACTTAAAAGATTCTAAGCAGAGGGAAAAAAAAAAACACATTACTAGAAGACTAAACAGGTAATGCATGTGATAGATGTATAAATTATTTTATAGAGAACTACAGCTCTGTGGTTGCTGTTTTGCAAGCTTAAAACAAGCTTTCCCATTAGTATCAATGTCATAATTTTCTAGGTAATTAATTTTGGTTATCTGTTAGAGAAATTTCCCTTGGGAGATAACTTCAAGCAGTATATTTCAGTACTCTTAATGGCTGTTTGGAGGCAGAGTTTTGCTCCTTAGTGTGGCATCTGAGAGATGTCACACTAAGAGAGAGGCAAAGTCATGAAAGGTGCATTTCCTTGATAGATCAAAGGAAGCAGAAAAACACATGATGATCATGAGGGAATTAGATAACTTTGAGATCACATGGCACTGCATACAGGACCAGGAAGGGGAATGGCAGGGGAGACATGAACTTCTGTAGCTGTGTTACCACCAGAGCGTGCAGCACACTCTCCATATCCCAGGGCATGTGGTTCTGCATGCTCCTTCCCTCGTCCACCTCCACTGCTGCTTCATCCAGCCTGAAAAAAATGTGTCATGGGGAAAAGAAAGATTAAAAAGTCACAGTAGAACCAGAAAATGTAATAATAGAAAACATTCAATAGGATATTGTTTAAGCATTTACATCATGCTTCCTTGATAATTTTCTACTAAAACATTAAGTAGCATAATATTTTCTATTTTAATATAAGTAATCAAAGCAAATGAGTCCGTATGAAAAAATAAGAAAAGTGACATTGCTGCAGTAAAAATGTTTAGGAAGGAAATAGTGTATACTGTAGAATCTAGAAATCCAACAACTCTTCAGCTTGGACTTTACCTTGTTCACTATAATATCCATGTGTACCGGAGCATCTCCAACAGCCAGCACCACTGCAGCAAGTATTATTTCTCATGTGTTAACACTAGCATCAGCTAACACAATTCTATATTTAAGACACTTATGACACCATAAGATTTCTAAAATTAATCATGCAAAGCATTTCCATGGCTTGAGACTGCAGCAAGGATCCAGTGAGAACTGCACTTGAGCTGGGAAAGAACTGCCCTGTTAGGTGATGAGGTTTACTATACTTTTCAGACCACTAGTCTGTGGGCAGAAATATACCATGTGCATACCCAAACATCAGCAAATTCTGTTTTCATTATTAAAACATATAGTCTAAAGGAGCAAGAAAAAAGGAAGATTTGGCAATAATCACTATTTATGTGAACGCTGTCACACACATCTATATGTTAGTTATTTTGCATAACTTCTGGAAAGTCCTTTTTTGTGTCCTAGAAGACACTATGGTTGAAAAGAACTATAATAATCACAGTTATGAGCATTGAATGCTAGCCTAGAAAGGAAAAAGAACAAACAAACAAGGCAGGAAAAAGCTCTCCATAGAATTGTTATTTCGGCTACAAATCTTTTTCTGGGGAGCTTTCAGTAGAGACTGTCTTCCCCCACACATGTATCACTTTTTTTATACCTCAATAAAAATGTTAAAGCAAAGGAAGATGAATCCATGGCTAATCTAAAGAGTCCATAAATTTAGAGTCTAAGACCATGACCTGCACATTAGCTACCTAAATGGAACAGTTCAAGTCCAAGACTATGATTCAGGATGTCTTCCATCATCTGCTTCTTCCTTGTGCTGGAGAAACTTAAACCCATTAGGGGTATTCATTTAATGTTCTTGGAAGTGTCAAGGGCTTTGTTCTGTGCATGACCAGATCTGCCTGGCACCTGCACCCCAAAACCCTCTCAGTTTAGGACAGATCCTGTGGAAAAGCAAGAGTATCCTTCTGTTTAATTTCTTGTGGGGCTTCATTTCCACCTGATATGCAGAAACATGGACAAAAATGAAGCAGCAGTAGTGGAGAGATTGCCCTATTGCTGTATAACAGCATAGTGACTAAACACTCAGGTGGAAAATGAGAACTTGCTGCACATTCTGGAGAACGTTATTTACTCCACATGACCTGTGAAATACTCCCGGTATCTTATCCAAGCTTAAAGGCAACAGAAGGCAAACTCACGACTTAGTAAGGACTAAAATCCACAGCTATATTCTACCAAGGAATAAGCATCCACGGAGGAGAAAGAATCACTACCTTGGAAACAGACTCCTGCACCTCTTGAATGCTTGTTAAATAAAGCAGGGAAGTCCCAAAATCTAGAGTTTCCTAAAAGTTCCTTTACTCCAAAACCTTCAGACTTGCTAAAGGGGATCAGCGTTTAATAAAACCAATGGACTCTGCCTTTTTTTGTGCGAGTTTAAAAGACAGCAAAAAGGTGGAAAGCTGCAAGAGATGAGAAGCAGCAGGATTCGGAGCCCACCCGGTGCCCGGCCTTCTCCGTGCTGAGATGGATCTTGCACCCCCTCACCTCACTTCGGCGTGGATCCTGCTGCTACCCCCCTCACTCTCCGCCCCGCCCCGCCCCAGCCCGCCTCACAGAGCATGTCCGTACCGCCCCGTCGGGAGCTGCCGCCACCGAGCTGGCAGCAGCGGGACGGCGCCGGACGGCGCGCAGGGAGCGGCAGCGCTCAGGTGAGGCAGCGGGCAGAGGGCAGCATCCCTCCCGCCGGCAGCATCCCTCCCGCCGGCAGCATCCCTCCCGCCGGCAGCATCCCTCCCACCGGCGGGGCTCGGGGCGGGAGGCAGCCTCTCACTGCGCCCCTCGGCGCTGCTCCGGTCCGGGCATAGCCGGGTGCGCGGCGGCAGGCGCCGCGTCTTCGCTCCTGTCCTTCGCACCTGAGGGCGGAGGAGAGCCAAGTCGCGGGAGAGCTTCCCAGAGCAGAGGGAGATTCCAGTGTGGCTCTGCGCCTCGCTGCCCTGCTCTGATCTCCCTTGTTAACGCCGGTGTAGTTGTCTTCCGTGGATTCTCTGTATTGCCTACCTTGTTGTGGTGATACCGCCTCTCTACACTGCGACCTGCCTTCCTCCTACTCCTTCCTATCCAGCCTGGGAATTAAAACACATGGGAAAGTAGTATTTCATCTTGCTAGCAGCATCTTTTGCAGCCTATGTGTTCGGCAGAGGTCTTTTCACACCTTGCTTTCACTTTTGCGTACCAGTGTCCAAAAATTTGAAAGAATATATATCAAGTAGAAACAATTATGTTTGGGGTGTTTAGTCAAGTCTCTGAACTCCGCGGGGGAGCCTGAACGTACAGTGCGAGGCGAATGGAGCAGGCTGGGAGGGAAAAGGGGAGGAGAAAGGTTTGTTTTTTCATTCAGAAACTGGATGTAACAACCCTGAGAAAGGACAAACAGCGGCACTCTTCCCGTGACATTCTGGAGAAGGTCATGTTCCATCTCAGCCTGAGACACAGGACTGACTCACTCTTCTGGTGTTTCTGGAAAAATAATCAGTGATCCGTCCTAACTCCTTCTGTTCTTAGGGAAGAGCCTATTTCGTGTGGGGCTCTTTTTAACCACTTACCTGTTTTGTGCTTTTACAGTAACAAGGGGTGAAGAGAAAATATTAGATCATGTCGGAGTTCTGGCTAATTTCTGCCCCGGGAGATAAAACAAATCTGCCGGCATGGGAGAGGATGAACATGGTGACGTCTAAATCCAACCTATCCAGCAACAGCAAATTCCATATTCCGGACTTAAAGGTAAATGAGAAAGAGATTTGTGTGTGGGCGATACAGCATTTTTAACCATAGCTAAAGAAATTTGGGTTAAATGTGGGATTTATCAGTTGGGATAATATGCAGAGAGTAGAAGGTTGCATTTGGGGAATGAGTTGTGGTCAGTCAACTGAAAATTGATCAGAAAGAAAAGAAGTCAGTGTCATTGTGACCTTCACATTGGAAAGATGTACATCTGAGGAGTGAAAGTGAGATGCATCAAATAACTAATCTTCTGTATTCAAGGTGCCATTTGCTCCTAGTTGTGCAAGTCATACAGCATTGTAGATCTTGGATCGCTACTGCAAAGGGTGTAGCCAAGTACCTAGACCCATGCCAGTAAGACTACTGACAGAAAACAGTGCTATAATGCACAATACTCCTGGGGAAATGGATGTGTGTGTTTGTTCAGCTACATTACCCAGCTTCATATCAGCATATAAATAGGAAGACTATTAATCCATTATTAATATCTTTGCATTATTTAATCCTATTTTATAAGATCTGAGTCTTATTTTTATTTCACTTTTGGCTATGAAAAATCTAAATATGCTGCATTAAAGTCAATGGAGCTACACAGGAACTTGGTTTCTTGGGGATTTATCATCACCAATCACTTAACAAAGCTACACTTAGTGCATCCGAAATCTGGCTTTTATCCAAAAAGATTGTTAACGGTTATAACTTGAGCTATTCCAATTACATTAGAATGCAAGTAAAGAGGGAGCCTGTTCTCAAATAATAACTGACTGAATTGTCACATGAATGCTTCAGTCTGGGAATGTTGCTTTTTGCATGTGCACCTGAGGTTGATATGATTTTTACTGTCTGTGGGCCTTACCCAGATTGATGTGAATCTGTTAATGTTAAAGCCCGTTAATATTCTGCTAATTGTTCTATGTAAAATCTGTTTCTTCTCCCTCAGCTTGACCCTTCATGGTGCTGAGCTGGCAACATTACAAGAGAAAGGTTTAGCAATATACTGCAATACCATAAGCATGGGACTATGACTGTGACAGAGTCATACAAAAAGCAGATGTTGGTATTGGAGGAAAAAACTTTATGAGAGTCTTAGTATTTGGTAGTAGCAAAGAGTGCAGAGACCCCCTTTTGAATAAGTGCTCCTTTCCTCATTTCTCTCAGTACATCTGATTTGTTTGTATGTATATGGTGTGCATTTCTTGTTGCTATTTTGTCAGGATGAAGAGTAGAGTATGCAATTCAATGATACAGAAATGGAAACAGGAAGGAAGATACTGATGTATGCTCTTGAGACTACACATACTTTTTTCCTTTACTGGAAAAGGCTTTTTATGCCCTAGGTCTTGGTAAAGGAATTGCTACTATTTTCCACCAAGTAAATAAGGTTCTGCCAAACTGTTGAATTCACAAGGGCAAACACAAGTCGGTGTCCCTAAGACTGCCAACAGCAGCCTTAGGCAGACTTGTGCATCTTTCACCTACTTCTTATCTTTTGCACAGGTGGGGACACTGGATGCGCTTGTTGGTCTGTCAGATGAGTTGGGAAAACTTGATAGCTTTGCTGAAAGGTAAAATAGATCTTATTTACTACCTACAAATGAGAAACAGACATTGTTTTTATGGGACAGTATGTCCTTGTGTTCACCTCAGCCTGACTCAGTTCAACCTGAACTACAACTGGACTAAAGTGGATTGACTTTGTTTAAGCCCTTTTGTTGGTTGTCATGGAGTCATCAGAAAGAATGACAATTCCTTAAAATTTAGCTGAATTAAGTCTGTGATGGTTTTGTCTGCACACCAGTCTGTCTGAGTGGCAGTGTGAGGGAAGCTGCTTCTCAAAAGGAAACTGCTTATAAGTGTTCTTTTATTTATTTTTTAAGAACATCCTCCCACCCCATCCATAAGCTTAAATTAATAAAACAGCATCTAGAGAATATGAAGCCTTCCCTGATCTTATTTTCCAAGACTGATTCTGTTGATCCTTCTGCCCTTTTCAACCAAATACAGGAGTTCTAAAGAGTAAGTTGTTCTGGATGAAATCTGGACTTCTCCCTCTTAGGCTTTTAAACTCCTTGAAAACCAGGATGTTGACTTGCATTATATCAAACCTATTTATGCAAAGACTCACATGATCTCCTTGTTGCTCATTGCCCAATTTGCCTTTTGGGCTAAAGTGACCTGGGTGTTCAAAGAATAACATAGAACAGCAAGCTGAGAAAATGTCAGGTTGTAAGATACTTCATGGCACAAAGTGGACTTTGTTGTTAAGGCAATGAAAGTATAAGCTGCTGGGGGTTCTTGGTCTTGATAACAAAGGCATGTTAACTCTGGGGCTTTTTGCCTTTTTCCCCCAGCCAGGAGCGATGAGGATTTGCTTGTCTATATGTGCTCGATACTTTCATAGATTTTTCTCTGGCAGTTGCAAACACACACTGATATAAACTGTTTACACCTGTGCTAGGCAGTTTGGGTAAAGTAAGTCTGCTAGAATACTTTTCTCCAAAGGATTTTTTACTTTACTGTGCTATAGCAGGGCTGTATTAGGATGATCACATTTCTGGGTTGCATACAACATTGAACTTTAAAGAATATGATTCATATCTTGAATTAGAAGGGACTCATAAGGATCATCAAGTTCAACTCCCTGCGCCTCAGAGGCCTACCTAAAACTAAACCATTTTTCAGGATTTGTACCAGGACAGAGCAATTTAATTGATCAAAAATACCAACCCCAAACCCTTTTTCCATTGTGATCCTGCAAAAAACCTGCCACAAATTCTTTATAAGCATGTTCAGGCCTCTGGTTCATACTGCAGAGATTCTTCATGAGGTGGGAATGGGGGCAAATTTGTGGAGGGACAGTGCCACTGTGCCAGTATCTGCTGTCTCTGTTCTGATGGAATATGTCTCTACTCAGGGCAGCAGATGGACAAGCAACTGTATGATCTGGGTTTGAGGACTGTCAAAAATCAAGCAGAACTGATTTTCAGAAGGGCTTAACTAATCCCCATCTTTTTGAAGAATAAGGACGTCTGAAAGGCTGACTGTAGGATCTGTGTAAGATCATAAGGGGTAGTTTTAAGTGAAATGTCAGTATGAACTTCCTAGGCTCTCTGGCTCCTTTAGTTACCTATGTCTTAACTTGACAGCATGGTACAGCTCAATGCCACTTTACTCCACAAGTTGCCCCTTTAATGCCAGTAATGACTCTTACTATGCTATAGGCACAAGTAAAGGGGTCAGTGAGGCCCCTGAACTTAACCTGCTGATTTGAGGACTTTTCCGATTTGTGTTATTTGCCTATTAAGCTGGGCCACCAAGAAGAATCAAAAGGTTTTAAAAATAAGAAGAATGTGTAGAAAAATGCATTAGAGTAATAACAGAGAATAACCCACACAAATCTGCCACGTCCCGCAAGGACATAAAAAGCATTTTGTGTTAAATAAATGCCCAGGGCTACGAGCCTAAACAGTGGTTCAGGAGTTAAAATGCCAAGTACTCGAATGGCATCCAGAGGGCTACAAGCCTGTACAATGACTGGAGCATTTATGTTCCTGCTCCTCTGAAAGAGCTATCTGCTAAACTGTTGCTGGATAAACACAGCTGCCTGTAAAGCCAGGCAGTGCAAACCTGTCAGCACTGCCTCCTGCCAGAACAGCAGAGAAGGGGCAGGAGTTTGCAGGATCTATTGTTTCCACATACTTTTATTATTTATTTACGCAGGGAGGCAGAGTGTTTTTCCGTATCACCCTGTGGCAGTGTGGAGCTCTCTGAAGCTGCCAGTCCCCTCAGTCACCCTTACCCTGAGGGTTCTCCTGGATGCTTGGTTGGTGGAACATTCTGCAGCAGCATCAGATTGCAGGGCTTCTGCTCCCTGCAGTATTTCGAAGGCCTAGCTGGTGGCACTTTTTAGCCCACAGTTAACATTTAAAGAGTGTTAGTCCTTTTTATTTTTTTCCTTTTTTATTTTTCATTTTTTAAAGTAATGGCATTGCATTAATTCCAAAAGCAAAATATGAGAGTCTTCCAAGTCATAATAATAGGCTAAATGGAGTTATTCTCTTTACAGGTTTTTATTACTACTTCTCAAGGCAGTATAGCTGAAACCCTCTCCCTTTACAATGCATTATTTGAGGATGATATTTGCTCAAGGTCTCATTTAATAGCAGAGGTTTAAGGGTTGGATGCAAAAGCTGCTTGCTGATGGATGTCACAGTAGGCATTGGGGCTTCTACAGAGATCTGATTCCTGTCAATTGCCTCAGACATCAGTGGTGCACAGAGTGTGTTTTGTCTTTGTGTGGGGAATGTACTGGATGAGTGAATCCCACTTGCAGTTCACCAGATGCAAGGCAAGGGACAGAAATTAAGCCAGGACTGCAGAATATTTCTCTGTCCCCTACATACATTCTGGCTGTGCCCTGCTGCAAGGACTGAGCCTGAGCAGCTATGAGTGTCAGGTGCATGAGGGCTCATATCTGTCTCACCATCTATACCTGTGGAGAAAGACCAGAGCTAACTGTCCCCCACCTATCAGGTTGGCCACCAGCTGCACTCCACAGTAATGAAAGCAGTTCAGCCCCCTGGGAAAAGCTGCTGGGTTGTACTCTTTTCTTTTGGCTACTTTCTCTGTAATGTCTTTATCCTCCTGTAATACCGGTCTTACCAACTGGGCTGGAGTCCTGTCTTGTTCCAAGCTCCTTTGGCTTCCTGAGCATTGTGAAGGAGCCAAAAACCAGCTGTGTCTGCAAGCTGAAAGTTGCAGAAGTGTTTGGCAAGGCCATAGCTGATGGGGAAGCATGGTGTGGACCCTGCACCCTCCCTGCACACTGATCACAGTGTGGAGCTCTGCTCAAATCACTGCTCTGAATCAGGCAGAAGGAGGTTTTGAATCTAATTCTCCCACACCTTAAAGGAGTGTCTTGTCTACCATGATAAAGAGAGGAAGAGTCCCTTAAAGAAAAGGAATAAGAAGGAACTTCTCTCTGTCCACCAAGAGAACACTAATTTTCCAGAGTACTTTGTAAGACCCTTATCTCAGCAAGCCCTAGGGGTTTATTTAGCATCACATAGAACAGATATTCAGCCCATATGTTGCCTGTATGTTGCCTCTTGTTCCTCCGTCACCTTTGGCACTTTAAACATGGGTTTCTTCCTCTCTGGTTTCTGCTGAGTATCATGAGTGTACAGAAGACTGAATCTAGATCTTCTGGAAGTTCAGAGCATGGTGGAAATGATACTGCCTATGTGTTTACAGAGATCAGTGTATTTAGAAATAAGGTATTCGGTTTTGCAATATGCCATAGATGATTTATCTAAATTTTATTTCAAATTAATCTGCCTTGCTTTAGAAGTGTTTTGTTTGGACACCTCCATGTTTATCAGATCATTGTGGCAACCTTTTCTATAATCGTTTCTTCACTAACAAATCTTTTCTTTTTATACCTCAGCGTAATAAAGAAAATAGCCCAGTACATAGGAGAAGTTATGGAGGACTCAAAAGATAAAGTGCAGGAAAATCTTCTGGCCAATGGAGGTAGGTTCTGTGAATATGGGTTTTTGTTTGCTTCAGAAAATGAACATGTGGCATTGAAACATGCACACATTAGAAAGGACAACCACCAGCAACATTTTTAAAGAACATATCTTGCTGGCTCCTATTTTTCTCAAAGGTAGCAGAAGCTCTATCCAGCACCAACTTTGCTTCCAGGGCAGTGTTTGGCACCTAGTACTGAACTGATTCCTAACACCAGAGCTGAGGAGTGAAGAGGAAAGCAGGAGACATCTTTCTGCACTTCTGAAATGACCTAGCACCTTCCAGTGCCATGTATGGGCTTGATCTCTTACAGGCAGCTAAATCTCATTTTGTATGGCTGCACGACATCTGTCAGTGGTCTGGCAGCAATTTGCCTTCCCTCGTACAGTGCTGGGATAGGTCATGTTGTTAACTGTGGATTTCTGACATCACAGCTGGGTGTGGGGCAACAGCTCCAAAAGGTGGAGCTGGGGCTGCACTCACATGGTTGTGCTAGGGGCTGGCAGGACATATAGGTGCTGCTCCTGTTAGGAGGAAATGCCCTCCAGCATAGTCCTGCCCTGGCTGCCTGCAGTAGTGTGGCAGAGAAGAGCCAGCAGTGACAGCAGGGGCACTTCTGACATGCCAAAGGGCTGTGGGGTGCCCCCCAGTGTACCCCCTTCATCATCTCTAAGTAGACAATGCAGTGTTTTTATAACCTCCATGAAGTAATTTTGCCTGCTTGTTATCTAGTATGGTACTCAAGGCCATAAAGGGAGCCTGTGTCACAGACAAAATTAACATTGAGAAACTGATAGTTGCTAGATCTTCCCACACTTCATTAGACCCTAAGTGTGTTTCAGAGCAAATTCCTCCCCAGCTATCCTGGAAAAGCACAACAAAATTGGATTTGTTACAGATACTAATAACAGGCCTGTAGAATGATGCTTTTACATAAACTAAGAATGCACACTCCATCTCCCTCTGACTGTCTGCAGTGTTGTGCTTCACATCTGTATAAGTAAATGATGGGGAGGAAGTTCTGTTAGAAATGTGAGACTGACATTTGATGAGTGCAACTGTTTGCCAAATATGATAATCCCACTTACTGTGTTTCAGGACTAAAGGATAAAATGAAATGTCTCAAAAGTATGTTGAGGATTGATGATTGCCGTGTTGTTACAAGCATGCATCTGTGTGTACTAGTGCTAGAGAAAAGTCTTGGTCTGGTTGTAGAGATACAGTGATCAGGTTACGATGGATTTCTCAAGTAACAACCTCGTAGCTTGATCACGATATCCCTATGACTTGAGAAACAACAGGTTTCACTTATTTCCTTTGTTTCCTCTTTTTACACCAGTTTCTTTCCCTATTAACTCTGCATGTGTTGTAATAGAAGGATGTGATAATTATTTGTATGTGTTACTAATTTCTGTACCCTATCTGGATTTGGTCATTCAAACAACTCATGCTAAACTGAGCTATTAACCTTTCCAAGATTATCTATTATTACTATTATCTTAAAAAATTGAGTCAGCTTTATTATATGGGGACTCCTCTAAAATACTCCAGTGTCATTCTTTATAAACAACAGCAACTTTGCTGTATGAATTCTTCCTCCTCTCCTTTCTGGTCAGCAAAAAGACCCTAAAGTTGAAGATGTCCTCAAGGTCATGAAATCAGAAACAGAATTATAAGACACAACTTCATGCTGCATGGTCCTGGTTCAGACTATTACACTGTCCCAACTCAAACTTTGGTTTAAGTCACCCTATACAAGTTTTCTGATTTTAGTTCAGTTGTATGTAATCCTGACAGCAGTTTGGTCCAGGGACCAAAGATGGTCTGTGAAGATGGTGGCTGTGTGTCTAACAATGGTTTGGTTAGATTTGTGTGAAGAAAAATACAAAGTACTAGAAAATACAGCACTTTAAGTGAACACACGCCCTACTTTCTGGTGGGCAAAGGTCAGAAGTAGCCATATGGAGACGTCTCTCTTATGTGTGTTTGTGTAATAAAGGGAATTTTAGTATATTACCACAGCAGGAAATGCTTTCTTGCTTATGACAATAAAAAATGTGAAATGTAGGTAAAGCTTTTCTTCAAAGGTTTGGATCAAATTCTCTTCCATTTATAGTAATGTTAAACCCAAATGAGTTTTAAGATTTGGTAAGTGGTGAAATAACTCCATTCTTTACAATGAGCTCAAACCAAAGCACAATGGGAAGCATAACAATTTTGAATAATTGTTTTGAAGGGAATGTGTTTAACATTGCCTCTTAGAGCTGGGTGAGTAAATTAGACTTACCAGAGATTCATGCTGTGGGGTTCCTGGGAAGCTGTGGAGGCATTGAGGCAGGTAAGAAGCATCTCCCCTGGATGAGTAACTACGTGAAGTCTTCTAGAAGTGACTTCACAGGTTCCATATGTGGCTAGTGTAATTCCAGGAGCATCAGAGTGCTTGGACTGAGTGGCATTTTAAGCTCAGATCTGCCAGTGTGTTCACAGAGGTTTGTGCCATCCCCAAGATGAGCCTGCTGAACTGAACTGCACCAGAGCCAGCACACTGTTCAGGAGTAAACTTGTAAAGGGGGATGAGAACTCATGCTTAACTGACTAACATTTAAATTCAGCTGAGATTCAAGGAATGCAAAGATAGAAAGGGTATGTGTAGGTCTTCAAGGAACTTTCATATTTCCTCAGCTATAAGTAGGTCAGTGTCTGTCTTTAAAGAGCCTGTGAACACGCTGTTCCTCTGCTCAGCCAGGTAAAACCATGCTCTTTGCAGTTCTCATTCTTATCCAATTCGGCAAAACCTAAGCAAGAAAGCCTGGAAGAGAGGCAGCAGGATGAAATCCTCATGTCACATACCCTGTGCTGGAAATGTTCTGTGAACTTTGTGGCACAAGTGTTTTTTTTACCTCCCTGCCTTTTGCCCAGAGACCATGAGTAAGCCCTGCCAGAGTACCACATGCACAGGAGCCTTGTGATAGCTCTTCCTGCCTGCTGCAGTCATGCCCCCTTCCCACACCCTCCATGTGCAGGAGAAATTGCCTATTCCCAATCGTACATTAACAGGAAGGGCTGTATCTTTGCCTTATGACTCCTGTCACCTCCCTACCCCTTGATGTGGCTGAGGTTTACACAGCTGTTGCTTTAGAAAGAGGGGGAGAGCGCTATCATACTAGTAGTCTCTGCCTCCCAGGCAGTTTATCCCTTGCTAAGAAGCCTGTTTCCTCCTAGCATAAGACTTTCCACGCTTTGGAAATCTAATAGGGTAAACTGACTCTGTTGTGGGGTGAGAGAAGCCCATGGAAAGGATAGTGCTCTCTTGCCAAGGGTATTCAGTATCACATGAGACAGCATAGTACCCTCAGCCTTTCAGTATGGCAGTTACACAACTTTTCACACTCCTCATATATCTTGGTTCATAAAGTTTTCCCCAAACCCTCAAAATCCATCTCACAAGAAACTGTTCAAACCTTGATGTGGGACTAAATTAACTCCAGACAAGGCATCAAAGAGCACTGAGCCTCAGCATGCCCCTCCTTTTAGTTGGTGCCTTAAGCTTGTTTTGTTCCCCATTTCCCCAGAGCATTCTCCATGTTTGCTCTCCTGGTCTGGAAGGAAGCCCACCCTGCAGGTGACATTGCCTCTGGCCTCTTTGCCTACTGGCTTATTCTGGAATCTGTAACCTGCCCCTCTGCTTGTTGTGGCAGGATGTGTGGCTTTATCCCATCCCATAAAGCTGACCAAGAATACTATGTAGGGGTGTGTTTGTCATCCCAGAGACTCTCAGGACTCAGGTAATGAGCTCTCTGATTTCATGAGCTGCTAGAGGAGAATTCCTTATTTGCTACCATAATGTACCAAGCCTTAATATTTTCTCACGTTAAGAAAGCTTGGTGTTCAAAGTGAAACACCATGATTCTCTTCTGGGAACTGAGTGTCATACGTGTCATTTCCCCTCAATTCTGGGAAGAAGCCATGGCTCCCAGGGTCTGAGGGTGCCTTGTTTTGGGGGACTGCATGCACAGGGCCTTGCTGTGAGTTTCTGTTGTTGGATGTTGTGACTGGATTTATCCATTTAGAGAAATACTGTACAGCTCTGTGTGAGATGGTGAGCTCTGTGTGCAAAGCTAATGAGGAATTTCTTATCACACCTGAATTTGATTTCTAGTGAGTGCTTGACTGAATCACAGAGAAGTGGCATCAGCTACACTCTTAATACCTTTGATCGAACTTTCACCAACCCGGAGTATTACTGCTGGTCTTGGGCACAAAGTATTTTTCTGATAGCCCTTGCCAGGATTAAATTCAGGCATATTGCAATAGTCTAGATTGAGGTTACACGAAGCTGTTTGTACTGTGAAGAAGAATGGCTGCACATTGCTGTGTCCTGCTGATACAGCCAATTCTACAGTAACCCTTGTTCTCTGCTGTTAGGTGTGATGCAGAAAAGATTTCTGGTTCAACTTCTAAGTTCGGGGATGTTTGGAAAGATTATTAGATTTGATGTGTGATCTGTGCAGATTTGATTAGGATCAAATTTATGTGAGGACTCAGAGGTGGGCTTCTGGTTCACTCCCATCTCTCATGTTAATCAAAGCTGTTCTTAGGCTATTGCTAGGGACTGCTACCCAAACTTTGATCTGCCATGTGGTAAGCGATCTGCTTTCATGCATCTCTTTGCATTTTCAGTTGACCTAATTAGCTACCTGACACGGTTTGAGTGGGACATGGCCAAATATCCCATAAAGCAGCCACTGAAGAATATATCAGAAGCATTATCAAAGGTAAATTGTAGTCCAGTTTTTAAGAAGATATCGGCATGGGCAGGCATGTCTTTTGGCAGTTTCTGGTCCCTCCTCTCAGGGCAGTCAGTGAGAGCTTTGCCTTTGGTTTGGGCAGGAACAGGCTCAGAAGCCTGCACTGAAGCAGTTGATATTATTGTAATTTATACTGTAATAATAATGGTACATATATTTATACCTATCTGATCTATCAGCTTATGGCACTGTATCAGATTTACTAGAGTGCATTGACACACTTTCTGCACTTTAATCCCCTCCACTATAACATTTTATTATCTACTGCCATGTTATTCTCCATTTTGGAGTTCTTTTGTGAGATTGTTGGCCTGGCATTAAATCAGACGTGCTGCAGGCTGATTGAATGATTTACACTGTTAGTCCATTCACAAAGCAGTGATGTGTTGTTCAATATTAGGTGAGAAACGAAACCGTGAACTTGCTCCCTCAGTACAGCTTTAGCACACAGGGCAACAGCTAACTGAACCCTGCTTTCTGAAGAGGGCTTTGCAACAGGGGACCTGTGACACCAGCTCCCCCTTGGCCACAATGAGGCAGGTTTATGGGGGGGCTGACAGCCATGACCTTGTGTTAAAGTGCAGAGGGAGCAGGAGAGGGGCAAGGACAATGTCTTGAGCACTGAAATGACTCACTCTCTTTACTTTGTTTTAGCAAGTGACACAGATAGAAGCAGACCTAAAGACCCGATCAGCCGCATACAACAACATTAAAGGAAATTTGCAGAGCCTGGAGAAAAAAACTGTGTAAGTACAGCACATGCTGTTTGCACCTGGAACACTGCACGTCTGAACTGAGGACAGTGCATGCTCACACCTGCTTCTGTGCAATGGACCATGTGTGTGCTAGTGGGAACTGTTCTCTGTCTTGCTTACCTCTGTCTTGTCTTACCTCACCAGCAGCACACTTACATTTTATTTTGTTTCATTCTGTTGGTCGAGGTAATGCCCAGCCAGGACTTCCCAAATGCTCTCTGTCCTGTCTTCAAATGCTTATGGTCTTTACCTATGTCAGTGCTGATACCTGGATTTTTTTTTTCCAGGGTATCACTAGGGATAATAGTAAATTCCAGGAAGTAGTAAATTGAAAGCAATTTAGATGATGCTGTGCAAGGCCTTGCCCAACACATGCTCATATCTGCCACTGCTTTCTAGTTGGGCTCCTTGGACACAGGTCCTCACTTTGCTGGCATTGCAGGAACTGCTGTCCTTCATGGAGATCTGCTCTACATGGGATTGCAGTGCCCACAAGGGTCACCAGAGCCATATCACACTTACATCTTCTCCTCTCTCTGCTGAGTTCCTATGTCCGTGCCTCACCACCACCAGCCAGCACCACTGGCCTGTGCTTCCAGCTTGGTATAGACAGTGTTAGACATGTTTGTCTCAGGCTGCATGCATGTGGATAATTATGAGTGGGAGGTACAAGGGGACATTAGCTCCCATTTCTCTTTTCTGGCTCACTCCTATTCCCAGTTCATTCCTGCAGCATCTCTCCAGCTTCCACATCAGCTTTAAGCTCCTGGAGATAGACAGAAGCCCTGTATGGGGAACATGAGCAGTTCCACGCCTCCAGCAAGGTGGTGAACAGAGACCTTGTGGTCCAGGCCTATCTTCCTCTCAAAACCCCATCCACCTTTAAATGCTGACATCTCTGGTGTCTCCCCATGCCAGCTAGCTTGGGTTGAACATCTAATAAGATGTTACTGGCTACTTAATTAATGTTTAGACTGGCACAGCAAACCTCAAACCAAAACCTACTGGGTTTGATCCTTATTCACTCCTCATGGCTGCCCTCCCTGGCACTGGGAAGGAGTGCCTGCCAGCCATGCCTGGCCAGCCACAGCCACCGACATGTCCTAGGTGTGCAGCACTGGCAGGACTTCATGTGATCAGGTGGGCTTAGACTGTGAAGAGACCCCCTCCTGCAGGTCCCACCTTGTATGAGACTGCTGCTTCCTCTGTCCTTCACCTGGAGAGAGGTACCTCTGCACGCTTGTCCACAGCAGTGCAGGTTTGCCAGGGTTTGATAACTTAGGTCCATTGCTTACTCTGACTGAAATGTGGTCACACAGAAAAAGGAGGTGGCTCCTGTGGGATGCAGCAATGACTGGAAGTGGACTGGTAACTTCAGATGTGCACTTCCCAAGAAACTGTGCCCTTACTGCAGAAACAATAGTAGCAGAATGGTGTCATTTTGCCTAAAGGGCATAAACTAGCTTAGTGCTAGTCACCAATATTCACCATTAGTCACCATTATATAGTCATCATATATATATAGTGTCATCATTAATGCTAGTCACCATTAGTATTGGTTGCTTTTTTATTCTTTTTAGTTGCAGTAAAAATAACTAAGTGGCCATTTTAGAAGTGTAGACATGTCCTTTAGCCACCTTTTTCCTGGCCTTCTTCAACCCTGATATATGCTATTAGCCACTACACCCACAGCTCAGTGCCTCCAGTATGCTGCTGCTGGGCTCCTTCTAATGTTAATTTTTCTTTGTCTTCTTCACTATAGGGGAAATCTGCTGACTCGGACCCTAGCAGACATTGTGCATAAAGAAGACTTTGTTCTGAACTCCGAGTATCTTATCACGCTGCTCGTCGTGGTACCAAAGTAAGGCAATAGTGCGCTCACATGTGCTCAATGTGGCGTTGAGTTTCAGGCCAAAGCACCAGATCCAGGCGATTGTGGATCAGGTTGAGGCAGGTAATCAGCACTCTGGCTGGGGCATAGGTAGAACTGTTAGCAAAGGGAAAAGAATGGTTTCTGCCAAGGGTAGTGCTGTCACAAAAGAAAGAGGCAAAGATGTCTCCAAACTCACAGCAGGACAGAATAGGGGTGTAGGTTTTTAACGGTTACACAGTGGGTTCTCAAACAGCCTCCTGGTAGAAGGCTTGTACAGGGATCCTGGAGCAGAGGACATTGTGTGGCAGCCTGGAAGTATGTGCCAAAAGCTATGTTCTTCCCATCACCAGCTTCCTGCTTTGGGCCCTTCCTCATTCCAAGAGCCAAAGCGACAATTGGGGGTGCAGTGCAGAAGGAAATATCTCCCTAGCTCATGACTAGGAGAGGCTTAATGTATCTTAATCACATAACCCAGCATGAAGAGCTCCAACATTTCTACCCTAAGGCATTAGCTTAATTAGCTGTATTTATCAACACCTTTGCTTCCTGTAATATGGTATGTATTTTCTGTGCTTTGTTTTGTGTTGCTCAAAGGTCAAGCTACGTACAGTGGCAGAAGACCTATGAATCCCTCTCCGATATGGTAGTACCTCGCTCCACCAAGTAAGTGAAATTCCAAGTAACAGTCCCTGTTGGTTTCAGAAATCTCTGCCATATTTCAGCCCTTCATATTGCTGGATCCTGGAGGGAATCATTTGTCTAATGCATGGGCTCCATTTGAACACAGAGATTTACCCAATCTCATTCTGATTTACCCAATCAGAAATTATTCTGTTGAAGTGAAGTGCAGATGAAAGAAAAAAAAAAATCATTTTTTTTTTACAATTAGCTTATTGTTCCCTTTTCCTGTTGTCTTGTTCTTTCTACTTTCAACCATGGCCTTTTCTTTTTGTGTAGAACAGCCAAACAATTTGTTACAGTAATCCAGGCATAATTCAGGCACATGCAATGACATACAACCTTACGGAAAGTACTTTTTACAAAGATCAAATACTATCTTTGCATCTTTAATTGCTTCCTGCTGTAGAACAGAATAATTTGGTGTACTGTCATTTGCATAAACTTATCCTTTAACCTGGAGTAAAAAATTGTTCCTAGGAATTAAATATTCCACTGCTCAGCTCACACAGACCATGACATCCAATCCAGGGCATGAGAGGTGACAGTGCTGTTATCTGAAATGGAAGAAGCGCAAAGCACAGAGAAAGGTGTTTGTTACTGCCTGTCTCAAAAATGCAAGTGCATGGGAAAGGGAATGTTGCCAGGAAACACAGAAAAATGAGGCAGGCAGAATGTGTGTGTTCTGCTATGGGTTCAGGAACTTAACTCATGGGAGTTTGACACTGGAGGTGGCATGACCACTGCTAATGAAGTTTTTGTTTTCTGTTTCGTTCAGAGCAGTTCTTGAAAAGCAGGGTGGTGGTCAGCAGCATAAATGAAAAGAACTGTGAAATAGGAAGGTAAAGAAGGCATGGGGGATTTGCTGTGTCAAACCACAGTGGTGATTTCCCTCCCGCAGAATGATTGCTGAGGATGCAGAGGGAGGACTCTTCACTGTGACCTTATTTAGAAAAGTGATGGATGACTTCAAGGCCAAAGCCAGGGAAAACAGGTAAGAAGCACTGATTGCTAGGCAGGGCAGGCTATAGCAGACAGGTGATGAGGATAAGGGGAAGCTTCTTCTGTGTGCAGTTTACTGAATCCACCACTAGGTTTGGGACTTTACTGGTTGGGCTGCCCTGGCCCTAAAGCCGCTGAGAAGGCAGGGTGGGAAGGAACTGTGGCAGCAGAATCACTGACCCGGTTCTTGAAGTTCCAAACTACAGATCCTGGAATTGTCCTTCCTGCTCTCATGCTAAGACAGCAGGAAGCTTGCTTTCTGGGGGTGACTTCAACTCCCACCCTTCACACACTTTAACTGGCTAAATGGCTAGCAACTTTGAAACACCCTGTACCTGCTTCTCTAGGTGAGTGTACGTATTGCTTGGACTATGGCTTGTGAGAGCAAATATCATTTAATTATAGGTTCATGGTTCGAGAATTTTATTTTGATGAGAAGGAACTGAAATGTGAAAAGGAAGAGCTGATGAAATTAGCTTCTGATAAGAAACAACAATATGTAAGTAGCACATCAACTTGGTGGCCCACGTAACGACATCCTTTGCTTCTGGCATGCCTAAGCACCTCACTCAGAAATGGCTTTATGGTTCTAGCAGACTCCTGGGAGCTGCATTTAGCCCATATGTCTGAGGCACAGGACAGATAACGCGCTTTTCCAAGGTCACCCAAGGTTCTAATAAACTGGAAACCACTAACAAACTGCCTGAGAATTATCCCAGCAGCCCGTGACGGCTGAAGTAGGATTAGCTATGGAGTTGCTTCACACAGCAAGGAGATCGTAACACTGTTGTACCTGTTCTCATAGGGCCCACTGCTGCGCTGGCTGAAAGTGAACTTCAGCGAAGCATTTGTAGCCTGGATCCATGTGAAAGCCTTGAGGGTTTTTGTTGAATCTGTCCTGAGGTAAGTAGGTAAACACCCAGTGCTGGCAGACATTCCTGTAGAAGTCAAAACATACAGCTCTATTCCTGGTGTAGTTCTCTGTGGGAGGGAACATCTCTTACAACAGAGATGACCACAAAAAACCAGTTCTTTGGGGGCACTTTCAAGGAAGTGGAAACCAGAAAAACACTGCTTAGTTGAGTTTTGGCATCAAAAAGGAAATGCTCCCAGGTAAGGAGGGCAATACACTGTCTCTAAGGTTGTTTCTGCAGTGCAACATCAGCTAGCATGCCAGGAGGCCGAGGAGAAAGAAAGGCAGGAGGAAAAAGGGGGGCCTCTGACCAAGAGATGATCAAGTATGTTGATGTGTTCCAAGGTATGGCCTCCCCGTGAATTTCCAAGCAATGCTGCTGCAGCCAAACAGGAAGTCTGTAAAACGCCTGAGAGATGTCCTGAATGTGGTCTTCAAACACCTGGATGAAGTTGCAGCAGCAAGTATAATGGAAGTATGTATTTGGACTGCAAGTGCACATGCTGTAGCTTGTGCCAGTTTAGCCAGATGAATACTTCCATTGCCTGGGGGCTAGGGCACACATCTTCACACACCCTGCGGTGCGACCAGTTGCAGCTCTAACCCCTGGTGGTTACAGATTAGATTAGGGTAACAGGCTCAGATTACAACAGAAATGCATAGACTGCCTACATTTTCTGTTGACGCGTCTGATGTTTATAGCCACTGGGCTGAAATAGATCTGCTGAATTATGGTTTAATTATGTTCAGATCAACACAAGCAAGAAAATTAATCCAGCACCAAATGCTGGGGCTTTGAGACCCCTATCCCCTGAAAAAGGCTGTCATTGACCAAATACCTCAGTTTTAAGCCTTCAGCAGCACTCACTTTCTCCCTTCCCATATCTTGATTGTACAGACAATTCAAGATAAACCCCTTACGCATTAGAACAGCCTAAAACCAGCAGCTGCAGGATTTGCAGTGCATGAAGGGAGGAGAAAGAACTGAGCTGCTCTAAAGCTGAAGCACACAATGGTGCTACTACACATGCTCATAAAACAGCAACCAAGCCTGAATTCTCAATGCTAACCTTCATTAGGCAGCCCAAAACTACCAAGCAACCCCCAGATTCTCAGTGGCAAATTCCCCACTTTTAGCACAGCAAATACAAAACTCCATTCCACCTGTGGAAAGGGGCATAAAAGCAATGCATTGTAGCTTGGAACTGTGCAAGCTTGTTTCTGCTGCTAAATCCCATTGCTTCGTTTTGCAGCCTGGCATGGACATCCCTGGTTTACAACTGAGTAACCAAGAATACTATCCTTACGTCTACTTTAAGGTGGACCTCAGTCTTCTTGACAGCAGCTAAAGAAAAATGGCTCAAGCTTCATCTACTAATTTTCAACCCTAATGTTGCAGTAAACCAATCTTTAGCTACTGAAATTCAAATGCAGATGCTGTAGCAGGATAATTGCATAAGATCTTCCTACTTTTTGCAGTAATTTTTACAGTGACTTCAATATGAATATCCCATAATTTTACAAAAATATATTTCAGAGGCAGGAGGTACTATAGTAGTATTTATTATTTTTGGTAAGTTACAAAGACGGAATATCTACTGGACTGGAAATAAAGCAATTTAAAAAGTGTGGTGGCTAATGGATCTACCAGGTGTATACAGTCCTGATTTTCTACGAAAGCAAACTTAAAAAAAACCCCAGAAAAACTAAAAAGCATCACAGCAAAACTCAAAATTTATTTTTTTTTTTAAATAAAACCCTAAGAAGAAAGAACCTCAGAACTGCTGTGGAACTTACTGTAGAATGACTTCTAGTCCCAAGTACTCCTCAGTTTAGTTTTTGCTGGGACTTTTTAGTTAGAACTCATGTGCTGGGATGGCTTAGAGTTGAGCACATTTCCTGCACCGAATCCAGAAAATTACTGTTGGCCACCAGTGGGTCTTACATTACCTTCCATCAGGAGGGAGCTCTCCTTACAGGGCCATCTCTTACAGACACTACACAATAAATATCCACATTAAATTATTTCCTTGAAAGGAGGGTAAACTTTCAGTTCTTTCATTCCTTACTTAGAAACAATTCCATAATTCTAAACTGATCATATGAGGATCACTTCACTAGACACAAGACATGGAGAGCAACAAAATATAATAGTATTTGTATTTAAAAAGCAGCAGCAACCATTGCCATGCCCAGTCCTGATTCCCCTCCCAAGGAAATAGTGATTTCAAATCAAAGCAATATCAGATGGCAAGTGAACAGTACTACCACTACTCAATTTGCGGGAGAGAGCACTATGGTGTTTTTGGTAGCACCTCGCCCTAAAATGTTAGCTTATGCCCTAACATGGAAATTAGCTTCCCCTCCAATCCTGGGGAAAGACCAACAGCTCCCTGTGTCTCCCACTGCAGCAGCCAACCTGCTTCCATTGTGTTAAAGATCTCACCAAGTCTGGCATAAAGAGAAAGCCCCTGAGAAAGAAGAGGAAGACTAAAGAGCATTTAAACTAGGATTGTCCATCTAAATCAGGCTGTAGGCCAAACTGTCAAGATCATTCACAGCAAGGTGTGGTTTAAGAACTCCCCTCTGCCCCAGCTTCTATAGTCTACAGCTCATTTTTCAAGAGTCATCCAAAATGGGATAGCTTTTGTCATGTGCACCTCTGTCACTCTATACAAGACTAACACTGTGTGTCAAAAATACTTTGTTTTATTCTTTAATTGAAACAGAAGCTGACCAGGTTCCACCTCCATGAAAAAAAATATCACGTTTAAAATTGGTTACACTAACAGCCTCCAGCAACACTCAAACAGCACACTACCAACAAAACAAACCCCAAGATGATCCGAAGAAATATCCATGTTGTCCTCAAAATATTTGTTACACAGAATACAATCAAGTTTACTGGTTATGACAATTCATAGAATTTCTGCAATGTTGAGATGCATACAGTTCACTGCTGCAGTGCATCACATAGCACAGTGTGGCATGTGCTAGTTCTCCATAAAAAGGCCACTGGAATATCCATCTCATTGTGAATCAGGTTGCAAACTGCTGCACAAGCTCACCCAAGAAAAGAAGTTTCCTGAAGATCTCACAGCTCATCTTTATCCCAGTCATCCAGATCCACATCACTGAGATCAATATCATCTTCAACTGGAAGCTGTGAAAAAGGGAAGGTTTGGAGCATGGGTTTAGAAGCACTTAACACAGGACATCACTGATTCTGAAAGATGGTTACTTCATACCAAGAGTAAAGCTCCCTCCTGTCATCTGTCATTCATAAAAACTCAAAGTGTATTAAGCACAGGACAAGTGATCAGAGTTTAGACTAGGAGGTTGTTTTCTACTAATAAAAATACTCCAGATAAAGGCAAATACAGATGTACTAATACTACTGTATTCTGCACTTGAATTCCATCTGAAGCAGATCAAAGCATTGCAGCAACTTACGTTTTTACAGCAATGTTGAACCTTAAGAACCTACGTAATCTCTGTTCTATTTATTACATGGGCTTTCCCTTACAAATTGTCTGACATTAAGGCTGACAATAAGGTCAGCATATTGCAGAACCAAAGGCTCTGAAACACTCATTACCTTGAATGTATACACTACCACCTCCCTTATTCAGCACAAGTCGTAACACATTTCAGGCTCAAGGGATTCAACTTTCAGACCACTCCCAACAAACTAGGCAGGAGTATCTGTCCACAGTGTCAGGCAATAAATGTGGTGTTTGATCTAGTGGCAGGGTTTAGATAATAGGAAACCATCAATACAACTTACCACAATCTTTGAAGAACAAGAATTTTCACATTGCGAATTCTTAGTTATTTTACCTAATCACTTCTGAGCCTACCAAATCATCAGCACTTTTAGAAATGAAGCATTCCTTACCTCACCATCTTTGCCATCCCAAGGTTCAACTGAATGAATTCTAGGGAAAGCTCCACCAGCCACTGGTGCTGTAGAGCCACGACCAACAGACAGTTCTCTGAGAAAAAAAACCCAACAAGTTAAAGAAGTTTCTTCAGTTCCATCCACCTGGAACAGTGCCTGCTTCAGATAAAAGGAAGTCAACTTTGAGATCTGATCTCTTCCAATCTAAACTGTCTGGAAGCAAAAACTTTTCCATATGAGAAGCAGAAAATTATAGAGCCTTTAAAGCAGCACTGCAAATTTACAATTGGATTCAAAGAGACGAACAATGTAAATTACACTATTTCACATTTCAGCAGTCTAACAACCGTGGACACACACAGCCCCTTTAACAGTGTGTTGTTTATTGCTTAAGGCAACTCCAAGAGCCTTTAATTCTAGTATTGAAAGTCACCTGGAACTGTTACTTGAAATTTTTTATAATCATCTTTTTAGTGATGTTTTTAAGCACAGACTAAGCATCCACAGGTTACAGTGGGTAGGAGGTAACCAGCTTCGAGATACTCCATCTTGCACTTAGGCTTCCTCAAAAATCCTAAACCTTAAAATCCAAAAGAGCTAATCCCTTTGCACTCTTTCAGAGGCAAATAAGACTGAATAGCATTCCTCCCTAGGTGGGATCTATAAATTTTACGTTCTTCTCAGTGCCAACTTCTTTACTTTTAGTCAACACTGCTGAGACTGCCTATTAGATTACAAAAGCTGCACGCAGGAAGCTGAGTTAACAGCCAGCTACCCCCAGTGTGACTGTACTGCTTTCTCTAGGCAGCACAGCTGAGCTGAAGTGTCAAGAGAGAGATTATTCTAGCAAGAGCTGCTCTGCACTAAGACAGTACCAAACCAATTACCTAATGAAATACAAGCTGTTAAGTTGGCTGTTGTGCCCTGAAACTACCATCCACCCTCACCAGGAGGGGCTTCACTAAGATGGAATTTACGCACTAATAGACATTTGCCATGTCTGAGAAAGGCAGATGTTTCTCACATGCATTAGCACAAACTGCTTGATATTACTTTCCTTGCTCCTGAATCCTAATTTTTACTTCATGTTCCAAGAATGGCCCCTTTTTGGCATTAAGAAGACAGTCTGATCACTTACACAGGTAAAGAGAATATAGCAACGTATCTATTAAGCCAAGCAGGCAAAGGGTTCAATTAATGTGCTTCTTACGACAAGGTGAGGAGAGACTGTTGTATTTGCTTTTGTAATTCTGACTGTCCTCTGCCATTTTCCAGGCAAGGACACTGCTAATGTAAGTTCTCAAAGGCTTACATTATATATGTACATACATACCTTATGGCAGCTGGTGTTTTACCCAGAAGCAGAATTCCCACTTCATTTTGACCATGCTTAAGTAACAGTTTAATCTTAGCTGTTCTGTTTAATTGCTGCTGCCACCTTCTGTCCTCATTTCCATTTCCTCTCCCCATTCAGTTCTTTTCAGCACTGGCTCTTGCCCAGCTACACAAGAGGCAGTTTCAGTTAACTTGAGCTGACTTTCTGGATGGATTGCTTCAAGTCCCTCAATTAGTTTATCAGACACCAAGGGAATGGGGAAGGTGGGAGGGAGAAGACAGTACTAGACCAAACCAGAAAGCTTAACAGCAACACACACCACCTATTTAGATACCCAAACTCAGAACTTCCCAATTACTAAATCAGAATCCACCATTTGAATCAGACATTATTATTACCAATTACTGCCAATTTTTTTGATTACTACAGAACCAGAATTTTTCAACATCAAAGCTTACTTCTATTTTCAAACTGTTTTCAAAGTTTGTGCTAAACTATTTAAGACTAAATGGCCAACTTCTTAATTCTGTCCACCATAAAAACAGTGACTGCTTTACTAGCTGAAATCCCCACTGAAATAATTCCCAGACTCCAGTGAATGCGCATTGTCTTAATTCTCTTAACCGTGCAAGTCTCACCTGATCCAGGAAAGCCTGATTTTGTTTTAAAGAGTCACGAAAGAGAAAGATTTAAGTCACTTAAAGATGTCATACCTGAGAAACTCATTAATCCCTTGCTCACTGAATGATCCTTTCAGAAGGGCAAATTTCATCTTCCGAGCATTAATAGCTGCCATTGCTGGATACCCAAAGCCTCCAATCCCCAAAGAGCTCTCAAGATCTGACTGAGCACCTGCTTCTGTCCACAGCCACCTTCAGGAAATGATAATAGCAATGAATAATTAGAATAAGCACTACAATCATGTAAGTCATACATATCCCACAACCTTGCAGAGTTCACGCTGGGTTCTGAACTGCCCTTGA
Organism: Psittacus erithacus; assembly: GCA_009867235.2. Lineage (NCBI taxonomy): Eukaryota > Metazoa > Chordata > Aves > Psittaciformes > Psittacidae > Psittacus > Psittacus erithacus. Next base: position 27,797 of record WYDI02025425.1, on the reverse strand, counting down.
CAGTGTCAGCTGTTATTGCAGTCAGCAGGATCCCAATCCTGAACCCATGTAACAGAAGAAAGCCCCTCCGTGACAACACTTCTAGGCCAGCCCTGTGCTCACAGCCACTAGAACCTGGATCAGAACAGCAGCGAAACACAGTCCAGAGAAAGAATTACATTACCAATCTGAACAAATTGCTACACTTTAGCGTATAATAAGGTTTAAAATGGTTCACAGATCTAAACATGACAAATTTACAGCCCAAATCCCACTGCAGAGAATTTCTTGCCAAGATCTGCAATACCAGTGTTTCACTTGGTATCAGTTCCCTGCTGGTCAGGTTTCAGTTCCTCTAATGCTTAGAAAAAGTCCCCTGAGGAACCTCTGGAATCACCCAGTCTCAGCATTTGCTTCAGGCTTTCATGCCATTTTGCCCTCTTTTCACAGCAGTCTGTGTCAGAACTCTCACCTCCTAGAGAAGCCCCAGAGATCCTAACCAATGCTTGAGAGGAGGAGAAGGAGAAAAGGCAAAGCCTGCTGGCCTGCTTCTTTGAGAGTGTGAAGCTTGTTAATAAACTGCAATTTACTTTTATTTTTTGAGGATTCAGTTATACTGGCAGACTCACCCACCAGCAAAAAACGCTAAAAGAAACTGGATAAATGCTGTCCTAAAATATTGTAGCATTCAGGACAAAAGTAAAAAATGCTTACTCTGATCTTATTATTGCTTAGATATCACTTGTAGATTTGAGAGGATGAAAAGAAAACCAACCAGGAGTATGAATAAATCAGTTTATTCATCCCCACCCACAGCACAGTTTGTGAAATACCAAGACACACTATTCTGAACAAGGAACAACTCTTATCTGCAGATAGATTGCTATCATACAAATTAGATCATATTATCTCTAAAAAATGCTCACATCTTTTCAAAGACAACTTGTCTACAATGACACTTACCCCCACATTTTCTTTTTGTATTTTTCAGCCATTTTTAACATGACATCCAGGTAAGAATTCCTCCCTGAAGCTCCTGTTAAACAGGATTGAACAAGTTAAACACAACTACATGCTTTAAGTGACAAATTCACACAGAAATCTGTTTGCTTGTATGTCTACCTGTGTCAAGAATATGAGGCAGGACAGAAATGATGCAGAGCTGATGAGCATCACAGGTATTCTTCAGAACATCTTCACTGATTATCTAGAAGAAAGCAGCAGAAAGTCAAGGAGATTAAGATATGGTTACCCAGCTGTGACAGCATTTCCCTCCAATAGCCTACCAACTTCATCCTACAAAGTAATAAGCATTGGAACACCTTTACGGAAATCCTTACAAGACTATTCTACTTCACTGGCCCCCAGTGCAAGACTAATTACAAAGAGTTCACAAAGTTCTCTGCCAAGACTTCATATTACAAAAATAAGCAGTACCAAATAAGGCTTAGAGAGAACAGTAAGATCACAGAGGCTAAAAATGACTGTCCTCAGAACACTGTCCTTGGAAGCAGCACGCCCAGACCTATGCATATACCTGTAGGTTTCATTCATAATACTGCTAGTATAAGGAGAGCCAGCAGGGTGCAGCATCTGCTGAGGATGAGGACATTTAATCAACATTAACAGCAATACCAGTTTTGCGTGACCTATCTTAAAAAGGAATCAACCCATTTATCTACACCTCCAAACTTTAATTGTGCACCTCTGCCAGTAAAAAAATTTCTAAGTATACAGCCCCAATACATGTCTATCAAGTACATGTATGTACTATTGTACTAACATGTATATTATAAACCATGCAGAAAATAGACATTTTAAAAGGGTAACAAAGATGAAACAAACATCATTGTTAAAGATATTTATTAATAGTAAAAAACTTTTTTTTTTTTTTTCCTTTCTGCACCCCAATAGATTGTTTTGGATACACCCCACTTTGGGGACAACTGATCACTATTTTAAATCCACCAACATCAAGCTGAAACTAGTAGAGTTTTTTGGACAACAAGCAAGCTCAGTTCTTACTCATCTCCTAATGGATGCCTTGCCAGTGACAAAACCATGCCCTCTTGCAACAAAAAAGATGGGGCACAGAACCCAACCTTTTCACTTATTCCTCAAGAGGATTCAGACACCCTGGTACCATCCCATTCGTGTCTTCACTGTATCACTTCTGATAGTCTTTCAGTTCACAAATTCAGTCAAAAATAAATAACAGCTGAACAATCAGACTTATCATCCTTAACTTTCTGCTGCAACAGAGTGCACAGCCAGCACATTTGGGCTGTTTTATTTACAACAACATAGTCCTGTAAAAACTGCAGCAAAGGATATGATGGAAAAGCAATTTGAGAAAATGATGTAGAGGTACCTCCAGGAGCTCAGGTGGTGGTGCATTATCAGAAAACAGATCCAAAGCACGAGAAATGATGTCAGATCTGGTTCTCCCACCATCATAATCAACAGGGTCTTCTCCTTTCTGGAAAATTTTAATGGTAGGAAATCCACGAATCTGCAAGAAAAGTTGAAACCATCAGATCACATAAATCTGAAAATTTACACTGGAAGTTATGTGATACTCCGACGTGTTTTAGATGAAGAAAAAGGGAAGAGATTCAACACCTGTGCGAATCAAGTGTCCCAGCCTGTTACAACTGAACTTGAACAAGTGTTTCCTACTTGTGCAATAATTCAAAACAAGGGTAACATACACTGATACACTGTTTCAAGTCTTAGGTCTGATGAATCAGTAATGGTTTGGTATCAATTCAGATGCACCAAGCACTGAAGGTTTAAGTACCATGAGGCCTATTTTAACTCTTAGTTTTTATTAGACAGTAATTTCCCCAATTTTTCTTGGGAAGGGGACAGCACTGTACCTATATGGCAACAAGCAGACCTTAAGCTCCCCTTGCTACACTCCCACTAAAATTTGTTCAGTGCTCCTAGTGACTGCCAGCCTCGTGCACAGGAAAACTGAGCAGCAAACTGTGAACATCCTGTGCTGTATTAAAAATTAAAAAATATCAGTTCCTCTTGGACTCGCAGCATAGCTGATCGGGGCAGCAAACATTGTCAGTGACCTCCAATAACTGGCTCCAAGATGTACAGGCAGATGTGTGAGTTCTGGAGGTGCCCAGCCAGCATACAGTCTGAGAGACCTTTCATTTCAGCTGATGAAGCTATACAACATTTCATGGACATAAAGAGCCATTTTCATCAGCAACATCCAGATTTATTCATTTCATCTCATTCCATTCATTTATATTGTTACTGTCATTCAGGAAAGAATACTGTGGGAAAATGGTATGTGACACAACATTATTTTTAGCACAAACATTTAAATGGTACCAGATTAAGCAACAGTTCAGTATGCATCACAGAGAAATCTGACTTACTAGAGATGTAAAAGAAATTGTAACCCCTGCAGAGCACACTTACCCCATATCTGCCTGTCAGCATCTGATTAACAGTCGCATCTACTGCAGCCAGCTTTACTTTTCCCTTTGTTTGTTCTTTCACCTCAGTGGCAGCAGCTGCCCATTCTGGCTCCAGGCTGAAAAACGAAGGGTACAAGTCCTCTAAACTTTAAAAAAGCTAGCAAACGTACACCGCGTTTCATGTGGCATACGCCACATAGGAAAAAAATAGAGCCTCTGCAGACAGTGACAGCTAGGAGGGTTATTCGAAATGAGACTCAAATCCCACATAACTTCTGGATCTTATTTCCACTGGTAACTGGGCATTTTACTGCTAAGGTGGGATGCAGCCAGAACAGCATCAAGGTGCCCTGAGCAGTCAAAGCCCACACGTTTGCTAAAACACCTTACAGAAACCCTCACTTCTGACATACCAGAGGTGCAAGTTCTCCTTTAGGGGATTAAGGGTATCACACAAAACAAAGCATTAATGTGAACTCAACTGTCAAAGAAAAAGCTCATTTACTTTTTGCAGTGCCCACACCATGGGGCATAAAACTCCACCATCCACACATCATCACTATTTATGACGTTCATATCGAAGCTGTCATCAGTCAGCTCAATCACATCCCTCTTATCCCCACCTCCGCTCTCTCGGCTCTGTAAGAAACAAACAGACACTCACATAAGAAGTAACCAAAATTGGTTTCCCACACAAGCCGTCTCCTGTGCGTCATGTCATACCAAATGGTCTTTATTTCAATGAGACACAAAACAGGCGGTATAGGTTACACAACTTCTCCATTTTTAGAACTGACAATACACACAGCCTACTCTCACAGCACTTTCAAGAAACAGTAAGTGATCCTTCTCTTAAAAAGAAAATCAGGTCAAACTGACTAACAAGATAAGGGAACACTTCTCCAGTTATTCATGTTCTGAGCTGCCCAAGAACAAAGTGCTCTCCAACCCCCCCACACCATTGTGTTCTGGTTTCCAGGCAAAACAAACATGTGTGAGAGTAATACACACTACAGGCCACAGATCACCCAGGTCTTCTACCTGGCCAGCCTGAGGATGTTGGAGTGTATTTGCTCCATGATTTAGAAACAGTGGTAGGAGCCAGAAGCCTTTCAATTTACCTTCAGGGAGAAATCCAGCAAGCCAACTTCAGAACATGACCAAATTCAGAAAAGCCTCATCCATTCAGCTTAGACTAGAACTAGGCAAATAATACCTCAACCAGCTGAAGAACAGGGCTAACAGGGACCTCAGAGTTCAAAGGGAGACACACCTGGGGAAGAATCACCTCATGTTTGAGACTGACTAACTGTAAAGTAGTTTTTCAGAGGGACCTGGGGCTCTTGGTGGATGAGCTGAATATGAGCCAGCATTGCACCCCTGTGGCAAAGGCAGCCAGCAGCCCCCCAGGCTACACTTGGGGGTGCCAACAGATCTGGGGAAGAGATCTTTTCCTCTGCTCAGCACTGTGTGAGACACCCAAAAGTGCTGGGTCTAGTTCTGGGCTCCCCAGTATAAGAAGTATACACACACTGGAGCAAGTCCAGCCAAGGGTCAAAACTGGTTAAGGGCTTTGAGCATCTGACATATAATGAGAAGCTGAGAAAGACAGGATTGCTCAGCTGGAAAGAGAGAAAACTTAACATAGGTCCTACCCATGTATATAAATACCTGAGTGAAGGAGAGCAAAGAAAAGAAAGGCAGGCTCTACTCTACAATACCCAGTAACAGGACAAAACGGGCATAAGTTGAAACACAAGAATCTAGTTTAAATACAAGAGAAAATTTTCCTACTCTGAGGGTGGTCAAACACTGGAATAGGTTGCCCCAAAAGTGCAATCCACGTGGAGTCTCAGTCTTTGGAGATACTAACAACTTGGTGGGACACAGCCCTGAGCAATCTGCTCAAGCTGGCCCTGCACTGGGCAGGGGTCTGGACTAGACAGCCTCCAGAGGTTCCTTCCAGCTTCAACTATTCTGTGAAATGAGCACAGGCTCTATGGTACAGCCTCCAGTTGAACACACACATTCCCTCAAATACCTGTTTCCCAGAACTATATCCTCCACTTCTGCCACTAAGACGGTCTTTCACCAGGGACCGAAGAGCACTTAAAGCAGCATCAACAATAGCGTCACTTGTCCTGCCACCTGCAACGCAGCAAAATGAGCGATTGAAGCATCAAAGGCCAGATTAAGGTAGGTCCCCAACTTCATTAACAAACTTAATACTCTCTCACCCTACGGATTTTTCACAAAAAGCAGGACTGGACTATGAGTGATATGGTGCTAGTGGTGGGACATCACTGACAAACACAAACAGTATGACTGACCAATCCAATTTTTAACTACCACCCTTATCTGATGTGGGCTGACTGTGGCAAGCTTCCAGTAAACAGGAAGAAAGGAATAATTCTTTAGAACTGCTTAGCAACCTCCACCAACTGCAGGTGGGACTGTTGGCCCACACTAAGACATGCACAATTTGGTCAAGTCAGTCCCACCCACCTGTGTATCAGTTGCTACAAGCACTAGACAGGAAGAAAACACCACACAAGACAGCACTGTAGCTACCACAATCACTATATTCAGGTAAGTTCTCAGGCATGCAACACACAAATAAGCATCACATTTACCCTGATAATCCTCTGCTTTGTTTTTGTTGGCTCCAAATATCTTGATAGTCGGAAACCCTCTGACTCCATACTGTCCACCCAAGGACTGATGTTTGTCTGCGTCTACTGCACCTACTTTCACTACACCCTGTGGAAGTGAAAACAAAAGCTAAGACAAGACCTCTACAATGATTTAACACATTTTATACTCTGTGTATGCTGTGGGGGGTGGAGGGTGTGTTATTAGGAGGGTACAAAAACAGTCACCAGAAGAGAGGTGTAATACCCCCAGAAGCATTAACCTACAGAATACCGTATGTCCATTCTTTCTTCATCCTGACAAACCAGATTTTAAATTGTTTGGCATTTTTTTAGTTTGTCATTGAAGAAAGGGAATATATTTAACATAGGCAAGAGTTCAGTAAATCGCTACATGACCAAGTTTTCTGTAATTAAAGAAATATTCACCACCAATAGCTTACTACACTGTTTTTACATGCTTTTCCTGTACTTTAGAGGCAGGCAACAGAACAGTGAGGAAGAAACGAGGAACATGCTATCTGGGGGGATGACCAGATTCTAATGCCTTCTGGTGCTGTTAAAAGTAGCCCCGGAAAACAGTGAATGGAATTCACAGGGACAGAGTTTACTTGCTTCCTCTATAATTTAATGGCTTCCTTTAAAAAAAGAAAAACACCCACAAAAAATGCTGTCTGTTTAAGTGCTTCTGACTGGCCACTTCCCTGGCTGGACAAGCGTGACTAAGGTGATACAGTTTTGGGGACCAAGCCCCAAGGCAGATGTTCCAAGCCAGATGACCAACAGCCAAACTCTCCTCAATCCACTGCCACAAGCACATTTGAAAGGCTAAATAACTTACTTTTAATGCTGTTGCTGCTTTTTTCCACTCTGGGGTTAGTCTTTGACAATGACCACACCTTTTAGGAAACAAAACACAGTAATTGCCATTCACACCTGATAAATATTTCACAAAGTACAGAGTGGTTTTGTTGGGTTTGTAATTACCAAACACTCACAGCAAAGTTAGGAGAGTTAAGATCTACTCATGAAGAGGGGAAAAGGCTATGCTACAACATCGCATTATCAGACTTCTGAATAAGAACTTCCACATGTATTACACAAGTGCATGCAAACACACATATGTGCACACATCTCAAAAGCTAGCTGGCTTTCCTAGCACAGAGGCAAACATGAGCACCAAAATCCAGATATGCACACTAGTCTGCTTGTTGCAAGCTAAAATGGATGTGATGGGACCTGAAAAAAATATTCTAGAGGTAACTTCTTCACTAGCAAGAATTTGTGGCACATTTCCTGGAGGTGTGTGGCAGACAACAGCAACAGCTGACTGGTAACTAGAGTACAGTCACAGTATCACAAGTCTGTAGGGAAAGAGGAGATACCATTTTACTTATAACCTGGTTCCACGCTTGATTACTACTGTTCAATAAAGCTTTCTTTTGCCTGTAAAGCTGCAACAACACTAGAAGTGGCACAACAAGCTTCGTCCGAGCCTCTCAGTCCAGATTCAGTCAGGCTGTTGCAATGAAAGGCCCCTTTCTCCAGAATGTGGAGCTTTGGACAGCAACAGCACAGACAACTTGTACAAAGGTGGAATATACATCATCAGAATTTACATGGAAGAGACTCCGTGCTTTGGACATGAGCAGGACAGGAGACAGAAGTGCCAAATTCAGATGCACAAATCCATTATTTTTCAATGGAAATTGTAAATTCTAAGTGTGAATTCAAGCTCTGTGCTTCTACACCAGCATGAGTAAGACAGAAGTGAGGGGCCTTCTCACCTACTGCACTTTGATTAGTCTTTTTTAACACTGACTTCAGTAAAAATTGAAGTAGTAAAACAGCATATAAGGTTTTGTTATTAGACCATATTTACCAACTTGAAACCAATTCCTGCCTTTTCCCTCATGAGGGAATTTAAAATAGGAACTCCAACTGGAGTTATTTTGCTAGGCATGAGGCCACCAAACTGATAACTATACTGCCAACAACTGACTGAAACCCTCCACTAATCAGCAGCAGATTCCTATGCTGCTCCTCCACAATAAGAACAGGCAAGTATGCAGCTGTAATTCTTACCATGGGGCATAGAACTCCACGAGCCACAGGTTCTCACTCTGAATGACCTCCTTGTTGAAGTTTGTTGGTGTCAGCTCTATCACATCATCACTGGCTGAGTATAAACTGTTAACCACAAGGAATAACGTGCAGCTCACTGTGCCTAGAACAAAAAGCAAAGAAATCAGCATTCCTGCAGAACATTTATGATTTTCCTGTTGCCACAGCTAAATCATCTCCCCACTCCCTGCATATCAGCAGGGAAGGAAAAAAAACAAAGGATGGAGGGGGACAACAGGCTCAATAAAAAAAAAGTAATTTAAGGCAAGATATATGCCTCTCCTCCTCACTTGAATCAGGATTCCACATGATCATGCAATATATTCACTGCGCCTAAAGCTAGCTAGGGTTATGCCACTCCCACTATAGCTGTCCAAAGAACAGTTTGTCAAAGCTGCTATTCTAACCCTACCAGACCAGCAGAACTTCCACAGGGATCCCCACAACTAGCTTCAATTTCTTTCAGTTCTTTCTCATAGAACCTCTTAAGCCCACACATCTTGCACAGCGGGCAAACACATCTTTCATAGGACCGTATAACTCAGGACTGTCCCAACTAGTTTTAGTACAGTCACACTGATTTTAAGATTGACTCAATGCACTGTTAATGTAAGGAGATCCTTCATTCTTGCTCATCAGGATCTTAGTCTACCATTGAGTTATCTCTCTAGCAACAGACTGAAGAACAGCTAAACCTCTGGTTAACAACTCAAGCACTCTTAGAATCCTAAAAAAATTGAAAGGAACAAGGAAACTGATTTCTCTGAAGAAATACTTCATACTTTTGGATCTTATATCTTCAGATTTGGCACATAAAACCTCATAATCCTTCCTTCTACCAAGTCAGAGAGATTGAAAGATGACAACCATCTCTGTAACAAAATCCACAGAGCAGTAGCCTTTCCTTAACCCACCAAAGACTGGGGGGAGTAAGAGTTCAGACATCTAAATTAGACTTACACAAGAAAGTAGTTAGCTTTGCTGTGAGTGGTTAGTAAATTGCATACGAAGCTGCACATTCTCTCTCAAAACAGAATGTGAGAGGACGATACAACTCAGTGATGCAGAAACTTCACAGTACATGGTACGCAGACTGCACAGCATCACCTACGTTTTATCAGTCCTGCTCAAGAAAAGCCAGTTTCTATCCTGCAGGTGAGAGAGGCTGACATCTTCCAGGTTACTCAACCACAGATGTGGACTGAATTGCCATGCTGCAGCCCACACCCTATCCATTCCACTAGTCCTTCTTCTAACTGCTTCTTTTAACCCTAGGACCCAACCTTTTTCTTTTGGTGTGATCCTAGTTGGTTTACATTATCAGATTTATATATTAGACTGGCTGTCTCCATTCAGCATGCCTACACACAAACAGCACTTCATCAGAGCTGATCAACTGACTTCTAAGGCAATCTGTGGCTGTCACAGCATGTTACGGTGACCTACAATAGCAGCTGCCACTGGGGTAGAGTAAGAAAAGAAGGATGGAAAAAGCTACTTGAATGTTACAGTCACTCTCAAGCAAGAAACAGTTCTTTAGGTGGAATGAGACCACTACACTTAAATCAGCATATTTCAGCATCACCTAAGAAGACCTCTAGCAGAATCCATACAGAAGCTGAACAGAGTTCCCTCAGCCATTTCTGCCACTTCAAACAGATAAGTTCTAGTTTACCTAAAAATACCTGAAGAGAACTCACAAAAGAAAGCACACAGTGAAATTCACCTAGTCACATATCACTGCTTTTTTTTTGCCACTCATGAACTGGTGGCACAATTTTATTTCCTACAGTGCACTATTCAAGGTTTAATTAATCTTTAGGAAACAAAAGGATAATTTTCCTACAAGCATCTAAGCCAGGAAAATGCAAAGCTGTCCCTGATACTGAAGCAACAAACAAACAAAAGAAAACCCAAACCAGATAATCTGATTTCAAAAATTGCTTCCTAATGTAAACGAATTACATAGACAGGAGAGTTATTAAACCAACTAAGGCAGATCCATGCTAGTATCACTAGTTCTCATCGACAAGCCAAGTTGTAACTGAAGATCGGGGAGGGGGGGGGGAGAAAAAAGATTTTGCTGCGGGACGTTGATGATAATTCCGTGAACTACCTCCTTAAAATACCAGCTCCTTCCTCAGCACGGGAGCCCGAGTGGGACTGCTTCACAGGTCTACCGATTTATTTGGCACAGAAGAACCGGCAGCAGGGGGATGGGAAAAAGAAGCACAGCTCCCCCCATACTTCTCCTTTTGCTTTCTTGCTGCCCTTACAGGACTAGCTCTCACGTCAGGGCAGCCAGGCAAGTACACATCACTGCTCAATGGAAACTAAAGCTTGCCTGTTTCTATTAGGGCGACACATAAGCAACTTTTGTTTGGTTTCTTTTTTGCTGCCGAGACCTTTAAATCACATACCTGCGCTTCAGCAGCCCACTGAGGCACTAATAACCCACACCCCCCTGGGGCACACCGGCCGCAACCGGTAATGGCCGTCACTCGCCCTATTGCCGGCCACCACGAGGAGCGACCCGCACGGCCCAGAGCCCCCGCTCCTCCACGAGCGGAAAACGGATGCACAGCGGCTCCGCACCCATGCTCAATGGCCGCCCAGCCCCCTCCGGCCGCGACGGACCCGCACCTCCGTCTGGCCAGGACAGGGAGGCCGCGTCCCACCGCCCCTCCGAGCCCCGTCCCGTCCCGTCTCGTCCCGTCCCGTCCCGTCCCGTCAGCGGCCCCGCCGCGCGCGGCTCCTACCCCACCACAGGCAGCCCGCAGCACGCGCCCCCATGGCTGCCTCCCGCTCCTTAGGCCGCCGCTACCAAAGCCTGCCCGCCCCGTCCCACCGCCCACGCGCCGCGCGTCTCCCCGCCGTGGCTACCGCCCATTGGCGGTTCCGGCGCTCGCGCACTGAGATAGCCAATGAGAGGGGTCCGCGTTAGCCGGTGCGGGGCGCGGGTGGTCGGAGCGAGCTTGGAGGGGCGGATATGGGAAGTAGGGCCAGGCCTGGGGTACGGGCTCGGCCGGGGGCTGCTATGGGCGGGAGGGTGGCGGAGGTGTGCGTCGTGAGCGCAGCTCTGAGAAATGCGCGCTCAGCCTCCTTCTAACAGCTTCCCAGGGTCCTGAGCCGCTGCCCGGCGCTTGGGGGGGTGCCTGGGCTGGAGTGCACGCAGGTGTTCAGGGAGAAGGTCTTGTTTAGTGCGGGGGCTTCTTCTCTACTGCCTCTTAAGCGCAAACATCAGCCTCCAGGACTTGACAGCCTAAATAGTGCTGCTGTGAAAACCAAGGCAGGCATCGAGACTTGAAAAATAAACTGTTTGCAAGTCGCAAGCGTGCATGTGAAAGTGGATATCGGCCTGGTTGCATCTGCTGTAGACCAAGGAAATAATTACAGGGGGAGGGGAGGGCTAGTGAATGCTGATACAAGCGCTATTAAAGCCTGGATAACCTGCGTGCACCCAACAGAGACTTGGGAAGCTTGGGTTCAGCTGCACGATATATATGGCTATTTAGTATGAAAAATCAGCATCCCAGTTAAAAAGCTTTAGAAACAGCTGGTCAAAAAGCTGGTTATTTCTGTCCTTTTCAGTGATGGCACGTTGCAGGAGGGTATTAGAGCTTGAGCTGTGTTGCTGGTGGGCATAGATCTGTCCAAAAGCTTTTGAAGAGCTAGGATTCAATGGTTAAATGAGCTGTGAATTTTTTAGTTTAGGTAGTAGCTGAGCTTAATGTACCACGGGAATAGTTTTGCAGTAGTTGGATCCACACCCATTGCTTCATGCTTAGAAGTAGCGCTTTTCAGTATGATTAAGTCCTGCTTTTTAAGAGCATGAAATTGCTAGCTGTAGTGAGAACAGACAGCCATTTTCACTCCCAAGCTGTTTCAGAAATGGAGGAACATGAATACAAGTTTTAATCAGAATGGCTACAAAATAACCAACATCATCTCATTTCCATCTGTAAAAGGCAGATTGCTGAGCAAGCAGGTTCAAGTCTGTTCCTAGATACTCTTAAAGCCGAGGGGAGCAGTTTTGCTGATTGGCCTTCCCAAAGGAATGAGTATTTCTCTTAAATTGTTCTTAAGTTCCACCAGTATGATGAAAAAAGCAAACATGACACCTTGGGACACTGTTGAGCAGTTACCATGGCAATAATTCCAGGTAAAATCCTCAACACCAGAAATAATGGATAGTTTTATGACGTGTAAATTGGCAGAGAAAATTAGTAAGTGGGGATGTGTGGCTAATAGAAGGAACGGCATAGAGGTAGTGTGTTTTATTTTTTGTCAGTGTCATGCAACAGTAAGTTGAATGGCTGTGCTTAATATTTCTATAGCACCAAGAAGGATGTGTTAAAGTATGTATTGCCAAGTCAGAAGCTTTTAACACAGATCTTTACTGACTCAGTAAATTCCTAGTGAGTTTCTACAGGAAATGATTTTACACCAGAAGCAATTCAACATTTTTATGTGTGTTCTGGAAAAACACATAAGATAGTGCTGATAAAACTTGCACCAAGATAAATATTAGTAGAGTGATAAATAATGATGAAAACAGAACAAGACAGGGTATTTGATAAATGCCTTCAGACAAAATGTATTAAGAGTTTTAATTCACATAGGACTTTACTATCTCAGTGAAGACAGTACTTGAATGGAGTCTCTGAAAGAAGATTAAGGTGCTATTTCTCCATTGCAGCATGAACTTCTGTGGTGTTACTGGTAAAAAAAACCCTCTTGTGACTCATGGCTACATAAAAAGGGGAATAATGGGAAGATACTTTATCTGCAGAGGTTAATGACACAAATTATTGAGTCTATATTTAAAAATGTGCAGGTAATTGCAGGGACAGGGTTAGAAGGGTCTTTCAGATTTCCAAGGTCAGCACACTGATACAACAGGGATCGTTTTGTACATGAGCCCATGAGACCTCATGGGTGCCTGCAGGGAAGCCAGCTGGTACAAAACCCACAACTGGTTACCAGAGAAAGGAAATACTGTGTTTGAAGAACACTTGTACAGAACAGACTCCGAGAGGATTAATGTTATAAATGTAAATGTGAGGAATATTCTTGTATTCTACATTCCAGGGATCTTGCCTGACCTGCCCTGGCAGATGAGTGTATAACACACACGGATTCTGGCTTTACAAGTACTTTCTGACTCCAAAACTCATAGTTGAGTGTTCTTGGAATGCAGTTTACAGTAAAGCAAGCTTCACCTGAAGGAGCTTTTTTCATTTGTGTTAATAGCAGGTATTTAATCTTAGTGGCCTGTAATTACCAGAAGGCAGCAGACAGAAGCTTTTACTGCAGACAGCTTTTACTGCAAAAGAAGCCTTAGAACTAGTAAAAAGTAGTGGGAACAAGAAACAACTGCCTTGGAGGTGCCCCTGGGTCCATTTCTCTGTTTTCTTCAGCTTGACCAGCCTACTTGCAAATGCAGTAAGTCTTAAACCTTCTAACATGAAGTATCTAACGAGGCTTGACAGCGCAGAAACAGCATTTTCAGCAGCTAATAAAATATTTAGTGTCTTTGTGACAGATGCACTAGAACATTCTGAATTAAAAGAACAAAATACACAAAACCATTTAAACTGTAACCAGTAAGTTTTTCAGGAAACAGCATGATGCCTGGTGGGGAGGATGCCGTACCTCAGATTGCAGGATTCAGGTGATTAACATTACTGCAGTTTGCTTCTCTTTTGTGCTAAACTTAGAAGTTCAGCCTTCATGAATCTCTGGGATGACTAAGTGGTATATGATTGTCCAGAAGGCCAGACTGCTTGTCAATCTGCAAGTCACCTTGGGATTATCAGTAAAAGACAAGTATAATACATACCAAATGTTATGGAAGCCCAGTAAGCTTCTTGTCATTTTTCAGTTTAATGCCTGGCTTACTTTATTTGACCAATGTGGCAAGGAGAAAAATCTATTGTAATAAAGTAAGCATAGCTGTCTTTCTTTAAGAAGAATAGTGTGATTTGTGTATCACATATAGGTGGACCTGTTGTATAGAAAAGCCTTAGAGCTCACTGTGAATTTCTATGAGCACAACTTGTTCTCAGTGAACCTCAGTCCTGCAGTTTGAATTCCCACTATGCCTATCCTGAGAAAGAACTAAGGGAAATGCTGCAACCAAAGAAAATTGAAACAAGGGAAATTCTGGTTAGATGTTAGGAAAAATATTTTCATTTTGAGAGTGACTGAGCATTGGAGCAGAGAAATTTTGGAACCTCCATCCCTGGAGCTATTAAAACACAGCTGAATATGACCCTGAGAAACCAAACTTTGTCTCTGAAAACCACCTCCAGTGGTCCTAACTAGCTCTCAGAAGGCCTGTCCCTGCATCTGCCCTGTACAGTGCACACAGCATTACTAGAGCAGTTAAAGCTTTTTTTTTTCATGACGAAGATTATTTCTGTACAAGGCTTTCTGATGAGGTAAGCTTTTACCACGCTAGGGTTTTTCCTTTATAGCTCTGCATAGTTCTACACATCTAATCACCATAACTCTGCTAGACAAGCACTGCATGTGTATGCACAGCATCCTCTGCTCAACAAAGTCAAAACGTCAGCCCACTGAAAAGCTAAGAGCCAGCACCACAGACCTGAGTTAACATTCCTGTCAGATTGTTTTAGAGGGAATGTAAATAAGTTAAAAGAAAATCAAGTGGTATCTAGTTGTCCCTGAAGGGCTGCAGGTATGTAAATCTTGTAACAAAGATGTATTTCTGCAGAAATCTGTGTTCTTTGGCATCTCATTTACAGTTCATGAGTCTGCCTCAGCTCTCCCTCTTTGTGTCTTGCTTAGTAAGTCATTGAATATAGAAACCTGTTTCCTTTAGTTTCTCTGGGCTATACTGGTTCTCTTTTGCCCCTGGGCAGGGGAGTTCACCTTAAAATCCTGATAAGCTCATCTCATAAGGCCAGCCTGGCTCTGCTTGTGTTATATTGGAGCTTTTGAAAATGTTGATTTGAAAGGTTAATTGAGAAGAGTAAAGGGTGGAAAAAGACTAAGAGAAAGCAGATATTAAGAGAGTTGAGAAAGGCCACAGTGTATATACACCAAGGGAAACTGTAAAAAGGAAAAAATACCAAACATAGCAGTGGAGGGGAGTATTTCACATGTTTTATAGAAGTAGATCTCCACTAGCTTGTTTGTGTTGGGGGGTGGGAGCACAGTTTAGCTGGAAGGGGAAACTGCACACCAAACCAGCTCCAGCAGTCCTTGTATCCCTGGGGGTGCTGGCTGACAGGGCAGGGTGCTGTGGCACTGTTCTGCTCCTCTCTTTTCAATGTGATCAGTTCAGGCTGGCAGAGCACTCCAGCAAAGTATTTCTGCACAATGCCAGGCTCTATTTCTGGTTGGCCAGCAAGGCTGCATGTTTATTGTGATTGACTGCCCTGCTTTGCCTTGTCCTGAAGGCACGGGCTTTTCCATATGGCTCATCTACTGCACTGGCAGGAGCATATAGCATACAGGACACTATAAAAAATTAGGAAAGTGAAGGGAAACTTGGACTGAAAAAAAATATCATCAGGACTAAACGATGTGAGTCATCATTTTAAACACACAGTCTGAATATTGGCCATCAGGCTGGCAACAGTACTGACAAGGTCACAATAAACCAGAAATGTATTCTGCTAGAACCAGGATCTGGAAGAAAGTGTGTAGGTGAGATCCACAGGCAGTATTATTCTTGAAGAAGCTGCTAAATACAAAGATGTAAATCAAAGTCCTATGGGAATGACCAGTGAGTTTGAGCCTGGGGAACTGCCGACCAGCCTGCCTGGCAGACTGGCTTAAACCTCTGGCACTCTCAGCCATCAAAACCTAGAAATACCTGACCCCACTACAAGCCATGGCAAGTTTCCCCTGGCTTCAACAGAGGAAAGTTTTTTGTTCGATTAGTTTTGGTAAACAGCAAACATAAAGCAAAGATAAAGGCACTATATGGATTGGAAAAGCTGAGCTGGTTTCTGCTCCCACATGACTCCAGGAGAAGAAGACATGACTCAAATGAAGAATAGCGATTAAAAATTGTAATTTACTGCCTCACTAGCAATGCATTGATACATTACAGATTAATGTGGTGGTAAGAAGATGTTCTGTGTAACCTTGTGAAGTTTTGTTTTAGTTTACAGTAAAAATGAAGGAGTAAATTTATGAGTGGCATGGATATAGTGGATAAGTCACAGATGGGTTCCTATGGGTTCCTACTTTTTCCTCTGGGTAGTTAAGCTGTTGAACTACTTGCTGCAAGATTTTTGAATGATAAAAATTTAAATGGATTAGAAAAGTGACTGGACAAAGTCTGGAAAGAAAAGCTGCCCATGGCTACTTAGCCATGAGCTCTGTCTTGGAAAGTCCCCTAACCACAGAGTGGTGGTGGCTGACGCTGTGCTGGAAAAATGTATCTATGTTTTCCTGTTATTAGCTTCTTCCAAGGTACAGTGCTGGATAACTTTTTGGCCTGCTTTCATATCGCTGTTTTATGTTGTCAAATCGTCACCTATTGTTCACTAAGAAGTTGATTATTTTGGGGAAGGGGTTGGAAAAAGCTTGTGTAGGGCAGCTACCATCAAGCTTATTTGCTTTTCTGCAATTTCTTAGCCCAAGTTGCTACTGGGCAACAGAAATTCCCTCATTAGCTGCATTTATTTGTGCCATGACTACAACAACAACAACAAAAAAACAACTGTTTTGCTAACCCCCACCCCTAGCCAATAGACTGAAATTTAGAGAAGGCATCAAGGTGACAGAGGTTTAGAAAGATGAGCTAGAATGACCAATTTCCTAAGTAAAAAGTAAATGCTGCATAAATAGGTGAAAATAGATAACAGATCTGTATAGTACAAATAGCCAGGTAATCAAGGAAGTTTTTTGCTGGAGTGTGTTGAAGCAGGAGAGGTGGGAAGAAATTAGGGACCAGTTCATGAAAGCTGTATGTTGGAAGAGTAACTGAGAGTGGCCATACGTGGGGGGTGGCCCCTTATGCCAAAGGTTTTCACTGTGGTAGAGAGGGAGGCAGAAGGGCAGAAATCCCAATTTCACCTGCTCTTCAGCTGTCTTTATACTCCTCTGTCTCAGCACGGGCGCAGGGTATGGCCCTAATGAATTAGGACTTCCTGCCAGGTACCAGCTAATGCAGTGAATATCCACTAGATGCCGCTGTGCCATTTCTCAGTCTGTGTAAGACGAGGTGCCCTTTGCAGACTGGAGCAGAATTATGTTCCTTTCAGTGGCAGCTCTGATGGTTTTAGCTGGGGATGATCTCAGCAGACCATTTGAAGATGCGTGTGAGGGGGTTTGTGTACATATAACCCAACAGAGACTTATGACAACACTGTCACAGAAAAAAACAGGATAGGTTATTCATTACTGAGGTAATGCTAACAAGACTAGTTGTTATACAGTAGAAAGCAGCAGTGGTTGTTAATTTATAAGAAGTGTGTAATATTTTCCTATAAACTCTTCTTTGTGCTCAGTTTGAGTTGGCACATGCCTATGTCTGTGAGCTTGGGGATAGTCAGTAAAATCCTCAGTCAGGGCTACCAAGAAGGGGGACAAATGCACAAAAGCTGTTATGCACCTAAGCATTATTAAGAAACCCCACCCTATAGATGGCACTTTCTTCCATGTTCCAACAAATTGTCGCCTATTTAACATTGCTTCATGTTACCTCTGTTGTGACATACTACTTCCTTGTGATGTTACAGATGCTGTTATGTGCAACCTCTTTAATTACTATTAAACCAGAAGATTTTAGTAAGGTTTAGAAAGTTCGGGAAGGAGGGAGAGGGACTGAAACCATACTATTCCAAAGGTAAGAGCTTAGGGGCTAAATATTCCTTAGAGAATATTTAGGGCATTAGCCCTTAATTTGCTTTGGAATATTCTTTTCTGTTCCCCTACAGATGTAGTTTTGTGCTGACTTTTTCTCTCAACCTGATCCTAAACCTAATCCTAGAGTGTTCCTCAGTCAGGGCAGCCCAAACCTTCTCCCAGTTGCACCATGTCCAAGGAAAGATACTTTCCACAGCCCTTTCTGTCTTCTTCCAGCCCCGCCCTGACTGTGGTCTTGCTCTCAGACCTCGTCCTGACCCTAGCAGTAAGATGAGCCGTAGACACATTGAGCACAGGCCCTGCTCAATCCAGGGACTAATTATTCCTCAGATAAGAACTCCAGTAAAGCCAGTGTTTTACTTCTGTGTTAAATTGAGAGGAAGAGAAAGCCCAGAGCTGCAGGAGCAGGGCTGACGGCAGTCTTCCAAAGTGACATCTGGCATCAGCCCTTGGTTTACTTAGAAAGACGCTTTCCAGCTCTTAATAGCTGTAACTTTGAGTTTATTATCTCATGGCTCTGAACTAAACCATAAGCCTTGGCTGGACCGTAGAAAGGTACCCAAGCCTTTTCTCTAGCTAAACAGTCCCCATGAGGATATCTTTCTGCAGCTCCAAGCTTTCTTTGGCAGCTCCTTTCCATCTCCACCCCCGTTGCAGCTCCAGACTGTCTCTGTCTCTGTTTCTTAGCATCCCACGCTGAATTGTGCCCTTGGCCAAAACCCACTTAGATATGGGGATGAAATCAGCACCTCTAATACATGTTAGCTGGTGGATCTCTGACAAGAAGACTGTGTAACAGACTTGTGCAGGTGCGCACATTTGTTGAGTTCCAGAGAATTTGCAAAACTTAACAAACTTGCAAACCCCCCCGCCCCCAAAAAAACCCCAAACCAAACCCAAACAATACAGGTTGCTCACCAAGGTAATACTTAGATGAGAAATATAAACATTATACATTGGAAAACAGAAAAAAAAGGCTTTTATCTTTTAAAGGATTTCGTGTCATTCTCCTGTGTGTTCCATTTTGCTTTGAGCCTTGCTGGCCCCATGTGCATCTTTGTGAGTGTATGGATAGTGAGGACTATAGTGCATACACATGTCTGTATGAAAACTCCACGAATGTTTGATACTGTGACAAAGACAAGATGTGACAGATACAGAATTTCTCAGGGAAGATGCTAAAATGAAACAACAGCCAGTTTCACTTGTTTCCTTCCAGTACAAAACCATTTCTATATAGACAATTTGGTGTTAATAACATTGCAGTTTGCAGAAGACTCATGGAAAGAGAGGCTGAGCGTAACTGAGGTTGCAAGAGAACTCAAAACTACCACGAAAGCTAGAGAGGGGTCCTTTTGCCTTGCAGCTGACCAGCCTAGTCCTGTGATGGCCAGAAGCTGGTCATCCCAGATGCATATGTGTCTTTTTTACTACTGTGTTTTATTTAGTATTTCAATAACTTGATGTATACTATATGACCAGAACTAGCTGGGGTCTTAACTCAGTGCTCCTCCTAACAGGTGGAATCCAGTCTTTCTTGGGAGTGATGCCCTTTATTTTTCAAATACTGGTTCAGTTTTCTTTCTGCAGTTTTTCATTTGAGTGACAAATGAGTGACAAGCAAGAAATCAACGCACCTTATCTCCAGACACCAGCTGGCACTCAACTGATGACATTTAGAAGTATGAGAAATCTGTATTAAACATCCGAAAAGGCATGCATTTTCCTTGTTATGTTTGGATCCTGATGAATTCTAGCTTTTGCAGTGCCACATGTTTTCCCTGCCAGAGTTTACAAGTCTGCAGACTAAATGATCTTTTTTTCTCACTCAGTCTGTTATTGTTGCTAACCAAAATATGTCATCCATGAGAAAACTTATTATCACTACTGTACAGAGCAGCAAGCTGAGGAAAAGGTACTTGCTAGGAGATCAGAGCTGTGGCAGCTGTCTATTTAAATGGATGGACTCAAGACCCCTCCCTGTGCTCTATTTTAGGTATTCTCTGAGATAGAAGTTAGAGGATTATTTGGGCCAAGAGAATATTGATTATGAATGCCTGTGGTGAGGTGGAGGCACGGTCTCTTTTAGCAGGTGCACATCTTTGACCTTAGAAGAGAAACTTGAAATCTTTAAATTTAACTAACATATTACTTTGAATACTTTCCTATTGCAGCAAATCAAAGTGTTCTAAAAAATAAGTTGTAATTTGATACTTTTCAAAAATTCTTGATTAGTTTGAATCATAAGCTGAATCAATGGCATATGAATAAGTATCTTTAATATAGGAAATTACTGGGAAGTGGGGAGTGTGTGAGGAGTATGATCTTTTCTCAACTACTGCTACTGCAGGATTGGCCAAGTTCAGTCTGAACCTGCTGTTCCTTGCAATGCTCTGAAAGAGCTGGCAGATGGTGCTGCTTACCTTTGGTACACAGCTTATTTTATCACTGTACTCTTGGCACTGTCAGAACAGTTTGTTCATACAGGTGGTGTATGTTGAGAATGGAGATCAAGGGAGGAGGAGAGAGTAAAAACGAATGAACAGGAGTGAGTCTTACAGTCTTACAGTGCTTAAGATTTTGATCAAGGATAGCATAAGTAAGATTAGTTGGAGCTAACATGACAACGTGTTGTTTGCTAACATTAAAACTGAAACTCACATGTGCAAAATTAGACATACAGTATTATATTTTCAACTCAAGTTGATGCAGCCATAAGCGTTAGGGTAAGAAAGGTTCATTCTGCCAGTCTAGGCTGACCTGAGGAAATGATACATTACATTTTTTGCACTGAATATTACAGTACTTCTTCATAAGAAAAAGCTCACATTGCCTCATATTACATCACATCATTGTAGGAAATAATGCTGCACTGTTGTAGAAACAATATTCTAAAGCTCAAAGCCAGATGTTATATGGAGGGAAAGGTTATTTTATTTACAAAAAAGCCAGTTTCTCCTATCATCATACCTTGCTGATCTCAAGCACCAAGACATATGTGTCCAAGTAGGCTGCCCAGCATTTGGGCATCTTGAAGGTGATCTAATGGATCAGGTGGACAAGGTGGTCTGGGCTATATTTCTTGTGGTGAAGAATTCTACAGAGGACTCTGATTACTGAGTATTCATCATATCTCCTGAGTTCTCCTTGGGCTGATGACTATTTGATAGTTTTGGATAAGCTTTTTTGCACCCATAGAAGCTGATGGTGACTTTGATCTTTTGCCTTAACATCCTATTGCATCTCACTCATTAGAATCTACTTATGGTCCTTTGTCTCTTTATGAGGGGATTTTAAGGATCCAGCTCTGTTAGAATTCTGGGGTGGTTGAGGTTAGAAGGGACCTCTGAAGCTTGTCTAGTCCAATACCCTTCGACAAAGCAAGTTTAACTGAATCAGGTTGCTTAAGAACTTATCAAGTTGGAGTTTGGTTATTTCCAAGAGTGGAAGCTCCACAACTGCCGTTATTGACCACCCCTTAAATGTTAAAGTTTAAACATTTTTTTTTTATATCTAAATGGAGTTACATGTTCCTCATCTTGTCACCGTCATCTTGTAATGTCTCAAGTCTTTGTTTTAGTCTTGATGTAGGCTGTCCTTTGTTCTTAGGCTCTCATTTTTTTAACTCAACCTGAATGTGAAGCATGCCGAAGCTGTTGGTAGCTATGCTATGACCTTGATGATGTGTTAATCTAGGTGCCATCAACGTATGCTATTATTACACATCTACTTCTTCCATGTATTCTGAGTTGCATCCACTTCCAGACATTTCCTTTGTTTCTCACCTTGAGCCCATCCTAATGTTTCTGTTACAAATCTTAACATCATCGGTGTCATACAGGGACACTATTTAGATCAGACAAATGTTAGTGCAGAGTCACCAGGTATAAGGGAAATGGACATACCAGGGTAAGACATTTTCCTTGTGACCCAACTTAGAGAAACAGACCTAATTTCAGATAACAGGGCAATATTTCAAATCTAAAACCACAGGTTCTCATGACAGCTCAATCTATCACAGGGAAATAATTTAGAATGCTAATTTAAATAATTAGGAAGTTAATTTAGAAGGATGATAATGAGGGGAAAGGCAAGAACATGTCCTTGCAACATTGCTTAAAGTTCACAAAATCATAGAACGGTATGGGTTTGGGTTAGAAGGAACCTTAAAGATCATCCTTGTTTGGGCAGGGACACTAGACCAGATTGCCCAAAGCCCTGTCCAACCTGGCCTTGGACACTGCCATGGATGGGGCAGCCACAGCTTCTCTGGGCAACCTGTTCCAGTGCCTCACCACCCTCACAGGGAAGAATTTCTTCATAATCTAAATCTACTCTGTGTCAGTTTAAGGCCGTTACCCCTTCTACTATTTAGCCTTTGCAGGTGTCTCATGGGAAGTGGACAGTATGATCACGCTAGCTGGCCAAACACAGCGGTGTGATTAGTGAAAGGTCAATATCCAGGTATGTGTTATTAGGGGGCAAGGTGTAATTTGGGCAAGTATCACAATTTTAGAACCTGTGTTTGAATCTCTGAGCCTGTGCAACTCCGTTACACCCTGGCTCTTTGCTTTCTCAGTAACCTGCACAGATTATTTTTGTTAAAACCCTCGGAACACCCTGGTTCTTTCTTTCACTGCTGCATACGAAAACAGCTAACACCAATAGTGAACATAAAACCCAGAGTCTAGATTTCACAAAGAGGAATAACTTATGGTTAGTTTTATGTTATATTTAGCCATAAGCATAAAAGGCAATCTTTCCTCTTTTACTGGCAAACTGATCAAGATATATGACTCTTTTGGCTTCATTACTTTGGGCTGTTGGTATACTGTAGTTATACTGCTACTGGTAAACTAAGCAAAACCTGGATCCTTTTTTGGCCTTGAGGCCAATTGGCCTGGTCTGGCCATTAGCATGCTATGGAGCTTTTTAATTTCTGAAAAATGTTGTGTGCATCTGGGTTGATGCCTGGCTTGCATTAACTCCAAAACTGTACCTGAGGATTGTGTAGGAAAGTGCAGTTGGCCTGGGACAAAATTGTACCATGGATTATTCTGATGATGTAGTCACTATAGAAAATCAAGGGTCCAGGCCTACGCCTCAAGCTTAGTTTATCAGTTCAAATATAATCCTATAGGTTTCAGCATAGCTTGGTTTTTCATGGTAGACATAGTTCCCACGTGACTTCTAGAGCCAGGAGACAAGACGCAAAGCAAAATTTCCATGATACTCTTTTCCTTCCACAAAACCCAGTAACTTTTTTACTCAAAACATGTAATCATATTTTAAAGCTGTTTGTTAAAATGTGTTTCTTTCTGATTAGAAAAGCCCGGGGGACAAATGTAGAAAATGAAGCATCTAGCATGGGAGTTGTCTGCTAGACTTCCATGTCAAATAGTTACATAGATGATGAAGGGATCTTAAGCTGTCTTTGTAGCTAAAAGTGAGAGATAACTACTAATTTCATGCTGAAACAATTATCTAGATAGATCTTGTTATTTCTACCCAGGGGCTGTACCAAGAGACTGGGTGAATGCAGTATTTAACCTTCAGGTAGATGAAACCTCAGCAAGTGGATTCCTGCCCATTATGGGTAATATTAGCTTCTCCAGATATTTTGCCCACGTATGGCAAACTCCTCAGTTGTTTTGGAAACCTTCTGTTGCAGAAAACTCAAGTGATTTTGGTGACTGCGACACATGCTTGTGGAAAAATCTTGTTACAGGCACCACCAAAGCTGTGTGAGGCTGCTGCTTTCCCCTTTACATAAGCTGTGCAGAAAAAGACCTTAAACTTGCTTTAACCGTCAGGGACTCATCTCTCCTAGCTGTGACAAAAAAAAACCCCACACTTTGGTTTGCTAATATGCATATCTCATTAATGCACACTCTAAAGACAAGGAAATAAAGAGCTGTAATTCAAAAACACTTCATCCTGTTCATGCTGCAAGCAGCCAAGGAAGAGAGCTCTCCAGCTGAGACAGGTGGGCAAAAGGAGCTAGGCATGGGACTCAGCAAGGTGACTTGGCTGCAACCACTGTCTCCATCCCCCTACCTTAGCCTCTATTTCCATTCCATTTCCATACCTCCTCAGACAGGTCAGTGCAAGTCTTGTATGCTAGTACAGCCTGAGGCTGCACCTGGAATAAACCACAGAAGTGAGAGAACAAGTTTCTAGTGAGGCAGAGGATAAATCCTAACTCTTCAGTCCTAAATCCCCAGAGGCCAAGCAGGAAGGCAGCAACTTCTTGTGGGTAGAGAGGTCTCAAAATAACAAAGGCCACAAACTTGCTGCTCTGCTCTATCAGAAAGCAAATGATTCTCCATCCTGAGCTTTTGCTGGCAGAGAAAAATTTGTCCAGAATTCACATCAGGAGAGCATACAGAAGTCACATTCTTGCGGGTGAGTTTTAACTTTTAGAAGAAGCTGTCTAAAAATGCGTATAGACTGGGCTGCAGATGATGAAAAGAAATCTTTAAATCTGAGAGTAAAATACAGGGTGGAGAATCTAAATTGTTCTCTAGCAATAGTTGGGGGAATATTTTTCTAAAAATATGATATGCACAATTTAATAGTCCCTCAAAGAGTTACTGCAGGAGTTATGAAGGCAAACTTTAATGATAAAAATATGAACTGAAGGGATTTTAGCTCTGCTTTAATTACAAATTTCAATGAAACATCTGCTATGATATTACTACCAAGTCCTTTACCCTGAGCCATGATACTGTTCATTCTTTCAGGGCTGCAGTGCGTTTATTAATTTAACAAAGTACTTCACGTAATTTGGGGAAGAATATTACTATTTCCTGGAACAGACAGCTTTGGGCTTTCATAGGAACAGCAATAAACATCAAATAATGCAATGAATGATTATTAGCTGCTCCTGGCCCAAGATAAACTTACCTTTATATGAATAATGTGCTTTGTTAGGACTGCAGGCCATAGACCGGGCATTGGCTTGAGGTGAAGCTGCCTGAGCAGGATGTGGAAAACTATGGGATGTGACATGAGATATGGCTGTATACGGCAGTTAGCAATATGAGTGACTGTCTAAGGTTAAAGCAGAAGGAAAGCTGGATTTCACAAGTTATTATGGGCTAGCTACATGATATATGGCCAAGATACCAGAGATGCTTGAGCTCCACAGGCAGCTCAGTTCTCCACAATATTATAACCAAGTGCTGGGACTTTTTCCATGCATGCCAGCATAACCTTGATTTCTACAATGCTGTGCAGAATTGTTTATCTCATTCCTATGACCTGCCAAGACCCAGTAATTCTGCAGATTTGATAGATGTCCTACAGAACTCAGTCCAACCAAAGCAATTAGGCAGGATATAGGGAGATTACTTGTTCTGTTATCTTCTTTTCAAACCTACTTCTCATGTAGGGAAACTGAGCATTGAGCTATGTGGTTTTGGATGAGAAAGATAAGAGTGTTGAACCCGTTATATCAAAGCTGTTCCTTTTTGTACAATAGGCTGGAAGGATTCACTGATAAGCAAGTAGGGTCCCCAGGCAGCAGCTTAGTGCAGGCAGGGAAGATCTTGTCCAGTCCTGGAGAACAGGTAGTATCTGCTGTGGGTGTAAACTCTGTAAATGATTTGGTCTTGTATGGAAACAGCATCACAGAATAATACCTTTTGCCTGTGTATGTGTTTCACCTCGTTCTCTCCAGGTATAAATAAACATTTAATAACAGATGGAGATGTGTGCAGTCCTTTAAATTAACCAGGTAATGGCATGTGATGCTAAACTCTGATTTGTCTGTGAGAAGGTGTTGATTCTGGAAATTCTTAGATGTCCTGAGAAAAGAGAGAAGTAATACATTTACCAGTGCTATCTCATCAGAAGTCTGTTTTAGCACTTCAAGCTGAGGAGAAGCACAATATTAGCATTCTGTTAAAGAGTGACTATGGCACACTGGGTCCATGCATTAAGAGTGCCAATATGCAGCCCAAGGACTGGGAATTCGATTGTTCACACTGATAACTTGCTGGAGAAGTCCTTGACATGGCTTTGGTCTCATTTAACTAGCACTCCCCCAAAAGCACTCTCGAGAAGAGCTAATGAGTGATCCCAGGCTAGGGACTTGTTCCAGTGGGGAGGTTGCACATCGCCAGCCTTTCTTGGAGGCTGAGAGAGTATTTATCTCCCCAGCTGGCCATGATACTGCTCACAACATCAGTATAGATGTTACCTCTACTGGAGCTTGTTTGATCAGGTATAGATGCCTCCAATATACATTTAAATCACTGTCACTCTCAGCTTTGTGGTGAGAAACAGGCAGTTTTAAGAAGTGATTCATGTCACCTTAAAGTCAACATCTAAATAAATCAGATGAATCAGAGCCTAAAATTTCTGTGTGCCTCTCCATTGATGATGACAGTACAGGCAACTGATTCAGATGAAGGACCATCTGCATAAGTCCAGACAGATTCCTCCCTTGATGAACAGATACTCAGTGGCTGTAGCGTTAAACTGTAAGTAGGGCCACTGGGGACAAGGATAAAGACAGGACCACAGTGTGAGTATAAGTGGAGCTGGAATTTTGTCCCTACTGCAGAGAGAGGAACTGACAGCCATAACAACACTCCTGCTCACTTCAAAAGGATACCTACATATTTAAAGGATGCCTTTAAATGCATAGATTTGTTTATATAATTCAGCTGTCCAGTCTTCTTACCAATGACATCTTTTATGAATGTTTTTTCAGATCTAATACATGTGGACACTGCTATTAGCAAATTTGGTCAGACTAGAACTGAGTAGGATGTTATTCCAAAGTTATTAGAGCTGAAAAACTGTTGTAGCCTTTTCAGATGAAGTGGAAAACAATCAAATATCCCATTATGCATTGGGCTTTGGAAACAATAAGCTACTTCCCAAGGCATGGTAAAGTCGGTTGTGAGCTAATGTGATTATGAGCTACTGTGATCAGGCTGTGATGAGGTCAGGAGTGATGAGACTGGCTGCATCTTAAAGTGTGCCAGGTGAAGACAGCAGACAGAAACGGGAGCAAATCTGAGTGCTTGGCAGAGGAACATGGAGGATGAAAGCTGCAGAAGAGGTTCTAGTAGGTGCTGGGTTGTGTTGTTTCCAATGTGTTCCAGGAAAACATTAAAACATTATTAAAACAGCCTGGAAAGATGAGAAACAGTCTTTTGTACTGCTAACTCATTACAGGAAATGAGTAAGAATATCTTAATTTGGGAATGATGCATCCACAGCTAATCTTTCTGTAATAAGTAATTGAAGACAAAGTCTTTAATTCTTAGTCCTTTAACTGTCCTGACAAGATGAATATCACCTTTTAGATAGCTTTGTACTAAAGTGCTAATGCTAATTAGTCACAAATTTGAATACAAATCATAGAATCATAGAATAGTTAGGGTTGGAAAAGACCTTAAGATCATCTTGTACCAACCCTTTGTCATGGGCAGGGATACCTCCCACTAAACCATGCCACCCAAGGCTTTGTCCAGCCTGGCTTTGAACACCACGAGGGATGGAGCATTCACAATGCCCCTGGGCAACCCATTCCAGTGCCTCACCACCCTTACAATAAAGAACTTCTTCCTTATATCCAATCTAAACTTCTCCTGTTTAAGTTTGAACCCATTACCCCTTGTCCTGTAACTACAGTCCCTAATGAAGAGTCCCTCTCCAGCATCCTTGCAGGCCTCCTTCAGATACTGGAAGGCTGCTATGAGGTCTCCACACAGCCTTCTCTTCTCCAGGCTGAACAGCC
>WYDI02025423.1:0-20140 GCA_009867235.2 Psittacus erithacus | reverse complement strand
GAAACTGAACATGAGCCGGCTTCAGTGTGTGCTCGCAGCCCAGAAAGCCAACCGTATCCTGGGCTGCATCAAAAGGATCGTGACCAGCAGGTCAAAGGAGGTGATCCTGCCCCTCTGCTCTGCTCTCATGAGACCTCACTCAGAGTATTGTGTGCAGTTCTGGTTTCAACATAAAAAGGACATGGAACTGTTGGAACAAGTCCAGAGGAGGGCCACGAGGATGATCGGGGGCTGACGCACCTCCTATATGAAAACAGGCTGAGAAAGTTGGGGCTGCTCAGCCTCTGGAGAAGAGAAGGCTGCTTGGAGACCTCATAGCAGCCTTCCAGTATCTGAAGGGGGGCTATAGGGATGCTGGGGATGGACTGTTCATCAGGGGCTGTAGTGATAGGACAAGGGGTAACAGGTTCAAACTGAAACAGGGGAAGTTTAGATTGGATATAAGGAAGAAGTTCTTTACTGCAAGGGTGGTGAGGTACTGGAATAGGTTGCCCAGGGAAGTTGTGATTGCTCCGTCCCTGATGTTGTTCAAGGCCGCTTTGGACAGAGCCTTGGGTGACATAGTTTACTGTGAGGTGTCCCTGCCCATGGCAGAGGGTTTGAAACTAGATGATCTTAAGGTCCTTTCCAACCCTAACTATTCTGTGATTCTATAAATCTTGAAGGAACAGCCAGCACACATTTGCTGACATGATGCTTGCTGATTTTGATATTCTCCTACCAGACATTGTAGCTCACTGGTATCCAGCACTCAGCTTTACAATGATTGTAGCCCGAAGCAAGCACTACAGAGCTCCATGTACTGCTTTTGCTTCAATGGTGATGCAATGGAAGAGAGCTTTTGCTTTTGCTTCAATGGTGATGTAATGGAAGAGAGCTTTTTCTCTGATTAAGTTCCCCACCCACTCTCCTAAAAGATAAGTTGTCTCTCTTCCTCCACAAGTTTAGTTTCAAGTTCCTTATTCTGAGAATTATGTGAACCAGCTGGAAGAGTCAAAAGGGGAACAAATTGGATAATTTGAGAATAAACAGCATTTAAAGAAATAACGGACTTGTGTAGCTCACAGAAGATGAGAGGCAACATGATAAACAAGGGTAAAGGGTATGACAAAGATGAAAGGAATAAATCACACTCCACACCTGTTATATGGATAAGACAATCCAAATTAATTTTGATATAGGTAAGGTATATGGTATACTCTTTCCATCTCAGATAGCTCTGAACATCTATCTGTAGAGAACTGAATAAAGCTCCAAATCTCCACTTTTTCTAACAGAAACTTAGAAACTTGTAGTATTTGTAGATACATACCCGCAAACATCAACACTTAAAGAATTAATCCCACAATTTCTATTTGAAAGACATTTCCCAGGGGAACTATTCAAACAGTACATACCAGTCAGTGCTGGAGCATTTTGCCTACAGCATATATGGTGTCTCCATCACCAGAAATTCTCAAGAAGGATAAACACCTTCCACACAAATTTAGGTGAAGATGATCCTGCTGTGGAGTATAATGATGGGACAAATGATGTCTCTTCCTATACTATTTTCTACAATTTCTATGATTCTTCTTATAAGAACATACAGGAGTGGCCAGGAATGGGGGAAATAGGTCCCCAGAGACTCAAAGATTGGAGCAGATAAAAAGGTGAGTGTATAAAGTCATTGTTTCCTCACAGCTGAAGTACAGATACTGGAAACTGTTGTGTTGGTACAAAAATCGGGAAAGAAATCAAAGCCATCCAAAATATGAGAACAAATTCTCAGTCCCAACTATCATAACACTGCTATCTCAAATACTACAAATAAATAAATATTGAGATGATTTAATGTTTGTTTGCTGTCAGGACTTTGTTCAAAAAAAGGGGGCAGAACAAATACATAAATGGAAGGAATAAAGAAAGCAGAGAATCTCATTTCTCAGGAGATGAGGTATAATGAATAGCAACCATTAGGAGAGAAAATATTACTGCTACCTCATTAATGATACGCAAAATGTACTGTGCAGTTAGCAGCTTTTGGGCAAATTGCACAGTTCCTGGAAAAAAAAGAAAAAAAAGAAAAGAATTCTCTCTGCAACTGAAAGCCATTTTGTTCGTTTGTGGTAACTGTTGTGTTGTGTTCACTTCCGAGCCATCATGAAGCAGAACTATGTACAATATAACAGTCCTCTCCCACCCCCAGGAAAAAAAGCACAAGCATTGATTCTTTTTTTGCATCAGTAAGATCGGATTTTACCAAAATGAAGGAAAAAAAATGGTATCAGTTCGCCTTGCAAAAGCACCAACTACCCACGGTGCTGAGCTATAAAACTTGTAATAAAAAACACTGCCAGGTAAAACAGCAGAGTATGACCAAAAGCCATACTGGCTGCAGGAGGACAGAAAAGAGCCTGTTCTTATGTAATGCTCTGCAAATTTGTGTCAGCTGTGAATAAAATAAAAGAGATAAGGTCAACATTTGATTATCTGAGCATCCAAGTGCTCCTGCATTTTAAACTTTGGCATTTAAAACATCTTCAGATAAACTAAAGGAAATTTCAGACTGAAAAATTCTTCCTAATCAAGGAATCAAAAAAACCCAAGCACGGATGGAAACATAAATTATTTTACTTAATGAAAATTCTGTAAAATTTATGCATCCCAAAGTGCTGTGTATTAAGGTTTTTGACTCAAAAATCGAAATTTTGTAGCAACTGATTTTGTTTGAATTTTCATTGCTTCAAAATACAAACACACAATGGTAAGTAAATGAGATTAAGGCATTTTACACTCCCATATCCTTCTCTCTCTTAATCATTAAACCACAGCATGGCAGTAGCAAGAAATGAACATATGAGGTAATAAAAACCTCCCTAAAATGGGGACAAAATTCTTTTTTTTAAGCTAACATTCGGTTTCTCCTTTACCTTCTCCCAGTGGTCTTCCCAGTCTGAAGGAGATCACAGGTATGAAGAATTCCTCAGCACTGATATTATTCCCCTGGCTATACAATGTCTCCTGGTTCTCCAAGCTGCTTCTTAGGGTGAATTCTACCCTTCCAGGTTTCCAGAAGCCAACATGAATACATTCTGCTGAGTGAAAGCCTGTGTAATATTCTTGTCAGTCAGGCTTTTTCAAACATCACATTCTTGCTTTCCTGTGCTCTGTGGTGAAGATTCCCATGCTAGTTTTCAATCATACCTTTGGATATATTGACAGTGGATAATTCTCTTTCTTGATGATGCTCTGGAAATTTTGAGAACAGTGAGCATGACCCCCACCCTCACCCGCTTCAGGGATCCTCCCCCCCCCAACCTACTTCAGGGATCCCCCAAGTGATGTCTCTCAGCTGCAGAAAGTGTGTTTGCATCTGCTTGATTCACTCTCCAGCAGGCACAGCAAGGGAATTTCTTCATTGCTTCCCCCATACCCAGCATTACTGACCCATTCTGTGGCCTTAACGTGCCTTAGGATTTTGCTTGGCCTTTTCATGATGAAGGAGAAGGTGATAATGGAGTCAGACATCTGTCCACACTTGTCTGTGTCCACAGATGTGGTAGGCAATCAGAGGTTTTTTTACTAAAAACAAAAATTTAAAAAAAGCTCTGATTTATCAAGGGCAGATTTCTGTCTCCTGCTCATTCTTTTGATCATTCCCCAGGCTAAGTGTCTCCCATAGTGCTGCAAGGCTGCAGAAGCACAGCCCCAAAGTCAAAGGGTTTCACAGCTTTTTCAGTGAGCAGGCTAATAAACAACAAAGTAAAAATGCTCACACTGGGACATGTCTCGGTACAGCCCAGGACCTCCCGCAGACAGCACCCAGCTGAAGACGTCCTCTGCCATGCACAGAACTAAACAAATGTATAAGGGCTCCAGCAGGGCTGGAACTTGGGGTTTGGGGCTGTCTTAAGGACTTGCTGAAACACAGATCTCTACACTTTAGTTTTTAACAGCTCTAGGAGGATTTTTATTCCATGAACATATTCACTTGCTTTCTGAAAGAGAAAGCAAATGGATAGCAAAGGAAAGCCTTTCTTTCTCCAAGGCTCTCAATACAGTCTCCCACAGCCTCCTCCTAGAGAAAGTGACACATTACGGACTGGACAGGGGTCTGTGCAGTGTGTGTGGAACTGGCCGATCAGCTGCACCAAGAGGGTGGTGGTGAAGAGTTCCTTTTCAAACTGGCAACCTGCCACCAGTGGGGTCCCTCAGGGATCAATATTTGGCCCAACACTTTAATATCTTCATAAATAGGCTGGAAGATGGGATCCAGTGTACCCTCACCAGGTTTGCCAACGATGCCAAACTAAATGGGGAATTTGACAGTTTGGACAGGAGAGCTACCCTGCAGGAAGACCTGGATAGGCTGGAAGACGCTTGAACACTTTTAAGACTTGGCTGAACAGGGTGATGGGACATCCAGCCTAGGTCATGCTTTACCTAGAAAGGTTGGACCAGATGACCCTTGAGGTTGCTTCCAACCTGGTATTCTGTGATTTTATGATTCTGAAAATACTGGTAGTTTCAGGGATTTTTTTCCTTTTGCCTCTCTGAAACCTGACATCTGGCAATTTTATCTGTTACTCCCTGACTCCTATATTAAGATAGGTACTTTATTCATGGGTTTTATGCTATCCACCGTTTACAGGCCCTTCTCATACCCTCTCTTGGCTGTGTCCTTTCCAGGTCAAAAAGTTCAGCACACCTCATAGAGAAGCAGTCCCATATCCCTGATCATCCATATTGCTCTTTTCTAGTTCTACTGTATCTTTTTTGAGATATGAAGGCAAGAGCTGCTTCAGCATTCAAAAAAATGCATCACCATTAACAGCGGCTTAATGATGCTTTCTGTTTCCTAATCTTTTCTTAATATCTGTTCCTTTCAGCCATGGCTCAATGCTGACATTTTCATTACAACTCCAATGTCTTTTGCCTCACGTGAAGCAAATGGCTCTTCATGGTTGGATTTTAGTTGTTATGACTCTGAGAAATCCAGTATTATCATGAAATGTTGCCACTTTATTACCCACCTCTTCTTCCATGTCACCTATGAATATGCTGATCAGCACAGGCACATGGGCTATACATGTTCTGTGTAGAAAAGCATACTATTAGTCTTTAACAAGAAATCAATACAGGAGGAAAATCCTCATTCTCTGAAAGGATAAAATGACTATACAATTTGCCAAACTTGTCCTTAAGGAGAAAAAGGGTAGGTTTAAACTCCTGATGGACATCATTGTCTTTAAAAGCTCAGTAAATAATGTATTCAGCATTGGCAATTATTGCAACAGCATTTTTGTTCTAGGGAGCCCAAAATATGCATGGGTCTGCTCTCACAGCCATGCTGATTTAAGGCTATAACAGCAAAAGTTTGCAGAAAGAAGTAATACCTAATTAGAATAGGTAAGATGGTTGGAAAAATAAAAAGCTACCAGGAATGCTGTCTGTTGATCCCATCTGGCAAGTAAACAAAAGCCAATTCTTCTTGGTATAAGCTATTTATTTCAAATTGAAATGTAGAAGTGAAGGCTAAACTACATTTTTTTTACATATACAATACTTCATGAAACCAAATCATGCCTAGAAAATAAGTAACATAGTACAGTTCATACTAAAAACTACTACGGGCTCCTGACAGTGAAGATGGAAGAATTTAGGATTGTGCACATTAGGTAGGTCCGGAATACACTAACATTTTATGAATTGAGTAATTTTATCTAGTCTATGTCTAAAGAATCTCAGATTTATGTTGACATTATGTAGTGTTTATGTAGAATGCCTTTGAATAGACCGACAATGTATATCTAAATAATTTTTACTGCACATTTGACTCACATGAAATCATCATAGTTATCTCAGCAGCTCAGTGCAGAACAACTCAGCAGTCTGTATCCGTTGCAGGCTGCCAGGAAAATGAGAAAGGCTTTGGTCTTCAACTGTGCTCAGAGGAAAAATGGGACAAAACATTTTTTGTCCTCCAAAGAAGACAGGAATGATTAGGGATCCTACTTGAAAAGAAAATAGAATGTACAATGGGACTGGATAAAGGAATGATGACTAATGAGAAGCATCAGATTATATGTAATCACAGAAAAATAGGTCTGGAATGGACCTTGATTAGTGACCTAGTCCATCTTCCAATTCCAATGCCAGATCAATAGCACTTACTATTTGTCCAGTACACACTTAAAGACATCCAGTAATGGAGACGCTATTACACTCTCTGAAATATAAAGCTGTGCTTCACTAATGTTACCATTAAAAAACCTTTTCCTCCTTGATGCAATTTAAGTCCATTACATCTTACCCTACCTACCAGGAATAGATCATTCTTCTTCTCTTTGCAATGGCCTTTTAAGTATATGAAGACTTCTTAGCATGTCTTTCTTCTGCCTTCTTTTCTTTAGCCTGAACAACTCCAGCTCCTTTAGACTTCCCAGTCTTCTGTTCATGCTGGTTGCTACCTGCCCTATCTCCTGTTGGTTATGTACGTCTTGAGCTACAAAACTAGCCCTTCCACTGATGTACTACCAATACTGCATAGAGTGCATGGATCACTTCCCACACATACACCCTCCTGGGATGTTTACTATTTTTGCCATGAAAACACACTGTTGACTCATATTCAGCTTGCGACTTACAGTAAACTCCAGATTCCTTTCTGGAAGATTAGTTTTTTAACAATTGCTCCTTGTCCTAAATTTGTGCAATTTTTTATATGTGCCTAGCCTCAGCAGCTGAATTTGTCCCCCCAACCTGCGCCTAATGTTTCTTAGACCACTTCCATATTTGTCAAGATCCTAATCCCCTCCTGCAACATACCTGCAATTCCTCCCAGAACTGAACAGAATTGGACTTATATTTCAAGAGGATCCTACCTAGTAAGCACATTTTGCCACCAGCTGTTGATACCTACCCTGTAGGCACATTTGCCTACCTAGTGAAACCGCAGCTCCATAGTAGCTCCACACAGACTATGTTTCTCTAGCTTTTTACTAGAATATCAAAGTACAATACCAAACAATGTAACACTACATTTTTTCATGACTCAGTTGCTGTGGTAACACAAATTAACAAAATGTACATTGTCATAGCAGCTTTGTCATATAAAGTATGTAGGCTTTTCTACGCAAATAACAGCAGAAGCAGCACAAATAGACAAAATGCGGTGGCTGAAAAGGGAAAATAATGCCAGGTGGAGGCTAAACAAAGAACTGACAAATCTTCTAGATGTTTCAAGGATGTCAGTTTGGAAACAGGGACCATAACTGTGGTTAAGTGGAAGGAAAGGATGACGGTCTACCTGCAAAAGGTACTCAAATGACTAAAGTAGAAAGCCAGCAAGAAGTAGACAATGTTTAAGATCTTAAAGTGAAGCAGCAGCTTTTCAAGAAGACAAAAGCAAGAGGCACTAGTAGTGATATTCTGCTGAAATCAGTTATCTGTTTCGGCATATCTTGTAATCTCAAGAACAAGCTGGATCAAGAGAGTTGTGGGCATGGGTTACCTGAAACGTGGTCTGAAGGCACAAAGCACAGGCTTCCCAGGCCAAGAGGGTGAGGAGTAGATTCAGTTAGAGAGGCTGACCAGCTCACTCGACAACTGCAAGAATAAAGAAGGCATTCTCTATGTCACAGGCAGAAAACATTCAAGTCATGGAAAAGAGCTGTAGCTTGTAAGGGGAGAAGACAAATAGCTGATTAAATGCACAATGTAACTGAGAAAGTAAAGAAATTTTGAAAATAAGCATGTATTTTTTAATTTAAAAAATGGTAACTGTGATGCAAATCTGCTAAGGCAAGTCTGACTTCACAAGACATTCACCATAAGGAAGACAGAAAGGAAAAGAGAGTTAACGTGTATGGGAGGCCAGTTTATAGAAAAAGCACTGTTTATAAACTTTTGCTATTCTGTACTGTTACATTGCAATTACACAAATAAAGATTCTGGAAATAAAGGAGGTTCTGGTTTCAGAATGGGGCAGCTGGTCCTGTTTTCCCTTGTCTTACTTTTAAGTACTGATTAATCCCACGAGTATGTTCTCATTCATTAACAACTTTTTCCTCCATTTACTGACCAAGAAAGTGTTGTGCAATGTGAAAGTCTCAGGGAAGCTACAGAAATCCTGAGTTTCAGCAAAACCTGAAGAACTGTGATGTGGGAAAGACTGTGGCAATACAATGGTGAACCAAACCCAGAGGAAAAGAGAGCTGGGCAAGTCCTGGAGGTATATGAGTCCCCAGCTCCTGACTGTCCTATGCAGAGGAAGTCTTTTAATGCTAACCACCCCTTATCCAAGCTACTACTGCCGTATTTGAGGTTTGTGGTCACACGACAGAAAAATCCTGGATTCTGAGAACTGAATGTGTATTTTAATTGGGAAGCAACTTGCTTCCTAAGGCAACAAAGGAAATGAGGTTTCACCAATGTGCAGTGCAGTGACATCAAGCAGCTTGCTTCATTTTGAGTAAACCTCACATTGGAGCAAACTTAACTCAGGCTTATAAGTAGCACACTGTAATAAATTACAAAGGTACTATAGGTTTACAGAATTGCAATCTCTTCTCAAAAGGAGATGAGGTCAAAAAGATCCTTTAGGCAAACTCAGCTGGGACGCTGGTATACTAAAGAAAAAAAATAATAATGTGAAATTCTCTTGTGACTTTAAGTAGTTTCAGAATCAATTCCATTCCACATTATTCTGTTATTTCTTATTCTGATAATTGAGAACCATTTTCTCCAGCACTGCAGTGCTTTCAACTGACTCATATGCTCCTTCATCACCAGCAAAGGCTTCCACAATAAGCAACAAAGTACCACTGCAAGTGTCTAATTATTTAGTCTTGCTTTCCCTGATTTCCTCTATTAAATTAATATTCATAGTCGCATTTGGACGCCACTCTGGGTCTCTGGACTCTTAAACAACATCCGCATGTCTGGGACTGAAGGAACAAGCATTTTTTTTAGTAGAGGTCTCAAACTCCTTTTGCACAGCTAAGTAACTAACCAAAGGAGAAAGCCAGCCTCTTGCACCATGAGCTGAGCCTTCAAGATGGGGATGAAATACACTGAGAAAATTGACAGATCTTGTACTGAATGAGTAGAACAGACAGAATCATGTCGCTCTTATAGACTATGTCACCTCGAAGGGGAAAGGTTTATTGAAACATGTATGGGAAAGCAGTATAGCTGGGCTCCTCTACAACCTTTTGTCCAGACAAAACTATCACATTCCATTGGAAAAATAAACTCTGAAAAGTGGCCCTTCAGGATATTTCTGTGTAGGATTTGCATAGACTAGATGCAGAAATTTTGTCCATTTTCTGCTTGGCACTGAAGAGTTTTTTATAAACTTCAGTACAGTAGCAGAACAGTAGCGAGTAACAACTACACATACACACTTTCAGCCTGTGAGTAGCAACAGCTGTATGTCGTGTCTTGTACAGGATACACTCAACCAGCCCGCAAGCCATGATCACACCGCCGGCGTTTCATTCATATCTCCTCACCAGCCTCCTGGCGCCCAGCCTCCGGCAAGAGCACAGAAGGCAGGGTGGGATGGTGTGAGGTACATTACTTCATCTGCATGAAAGTAACTGCGGGGTGGGTGGAAACATCTCATAATTAGAGCATGGGACGGAAATTAAGATTTCTACCAACTCCGCCACAGACCCACTTTGTTATCCTTAACAGAAACATCTTCGACCTCCCTTTGTCCATCTGCAAAGCCAGGGGCAGTAGGGAGTGGGGAGACCTAAATAGTGAACGTCCACAAGCACCCCGAGATCTCAAGGCAGCAGCAGGACCTCCTCCACGCCGGGCGCACCGCTCAGCCCCACCGCGGACGGTAACGTGCGGACATTTCGGGAGGGAGTTAATACGGCAGCCCCCTCCCTGCGGCGGGAACCCATGACACGCCGGGTGACCCATGTCCCCCTACCACAGACCGCTGCCCAGGTTGGGCCGGGCCCTCACCACGCTGGGCCGAGCGCTGGGCCGAGCGCTGGGCCGGGCGGTTCCTCTGTCAGCCTCCGTCGCGCCCCGGCAGCAGGTGCCTCTCGTCCGCCCCAGCGTGGCCGCCTAGCAGCGCGGCGGGAGGCGGGCAGGGGGCCCGACGGGCTGGTTGAGAGCCCCGCGGAGCGCCCCGCGGAGTGCCCCTCGCAGCGCCGCAGGCATGAGGCGGGCGGCGGAAGGAGGCGCGGCAGCAGGCGAGGTGAAGGCGACCTTGCCGGCGGGGCGGGCCGCCCTCCTCACGGCATGCGGCGGCAGGCTGCCTGCAGGTGGGTGGCTGCAGGGCCGCGGGAGACCCGGCCCCGGACGGGGCGGGGTGGGATGCGCGGCTGCCCCCGGCGATGGCGGAGAGGGGAATGCCCGCTCCGCGCTTCCGCCCCGGCGCCGCCCATTGCGGGGGCCGAACTGGCGCGTGTGTCAACACGGGGCTGTGGTGCCGGCCCTGCCCCCGGCGCCTCCCCGAGGTCGCCCGGCGGAGGTCGCCGGGGCGGCGGAGGCCGCTGCGCGGCCGGGAGGAGCCGCCGCCGCCCGGTGCTGCGCGGGGAGGTAGGCGACAGCCCCGTATCCCTGCCCTGCCACCCCAGGGGTCTGGCGCCGGCCGCCCCACTCCTCGGCAGGCCCCGCGGCCGGCCCCGGCCCTGCGTAAAGTTTTCCTGGAGCTGGCTGCTGGCGACCCCGGCGGGAGCCGCGGGCCGAGGCAGCGGGAGCGGCCGTGCCTACTCCAGCGCCGGGCCTGCCTGCGGGGCTGCTCCCGGGGGCACGACCGCGGCTGTCCGGAGCTGCAGCTGTCCTGGGGGACACCCGCGCCCGGAGTGCCGGGGACCTGAAAAGGGATTTAAAAGTTATTTCAGGTATTCTACCTACTCTGCTGTTACCCTGCTTCTGACTTCTGGGTTTGGGTTGGGTTGGGTTTGTTGGGTTGTTTTTAATAATTCTGGGGGAACAGTAAAGATCTGTTCTCTTCACTTTGGGTGAGAGAACGGGCTGTGTAAGTTGCAGCTTGTGCTGTTTAACCAAACTGTAATAGGCAGAAACCTCTGAAAGTATTGGCTGCACCATTCTCAGATCTAGCTGTGGCTTTTAAGTTCCAATTTATCTTAAAAATTAATTTTCATCCACCTGTGTGTTTTGGACCTAACTCTGCAGGCATGTCTG
Source organism: Psittacus erithacus (assembly GCA_009867235.2). NCBI lineage: Eukaryota > Metazoa > Chordata > Aves > Psittaciformes > Psittacidae > Psittacus > Psittacus erithacus. The sequence goes on along the minus strand of WYDI02025423.1, from coordinate 8,986 downwards.
CTTAACAGCACTAGGCATGTACGGTTGTATTTGTGGAGCAGTGACGTTATTTTATAATGCCCCTGGGGGAGGAAAGTCTGCTGGGCTGTGTTTGTGCAGCACCTCATGCAGCCGGCCGTGGCCCTGTCTGGCACTCCCGTGCCGGACTGCTTCGGTAGCTTTGGTTGGGCCAAATAGGCCTTAAGCGATGGTGTGGCTGAAAGTTGGGTTAAGTAAATCCACCCCACTGAACAGTAGACCACACTTCTTTAGCAGCAGATGTACTGAAATGTCGTGTTTACTTTGTCTTGTCCTCTTGGTCTGTGTTTGCAAAGCAGAGACATAATTCATAATTACGGCTCTTAATGCAGTTAACAGCACGCTTAGGATAGCAGTAGCATAGTCTTTTGATCTGGAAAGAAAATAAACTATTTAAGTATGTTTGAGTTTTCAAAGTGACAGGGTCCTTCCTCTTTCATTGTCTGCTTACCACTTAGCATTTGCCCATGGTGCGAGCCAGTGAGTTCATGGTACCACTTCTTCCCAGTACTGTGTTAGATAAATCTTAATGAACTACACTTTCTGCCTGGTGATACTTCAAGTGAAGTATTACTCTTCAACAGAGTGTACTGTAGTGAATAGAGAATTTGTTAGGTTAGCTTATAGCACATTTGCAAGTATTTGAGGGGAGATAGGGAAAGGTTTTTGTGTTTTCTCTCCCCACCCCCTTCTTTTTTATTAATTATGTCAGCTAGTCTTGAGAATTCAAGAACTTTTTTTTTCTTTTCCCTAATGGAGGTAGTTGAATCAATTGAAAGTATTTTATCTCTCCACAAACCTTCCTGCATTCATGGTTTTAATCCAACATAGTTATTACACCTTTATTACTATACTAGGCTTCCAAAGGGCAGCAGTAACTCAGTGGTCTTAATATTTGCCTTTACTGTTTGTGATTCTTTTCAAAAGGCAGTTATTGTTTATAAGGTCCTAATAGGCAGAGCTCCACTAACCGTATTTCTGGGCATCTGCAAATCAAAGCACACTTTAAAAATGTTGTCTTGTGCTGTAAATGCAAAGAGAAGTGGGGTTTATTGAAGGTATGCAATTTAAAAACAAATCCCATACTCTCAACCTGACAGAGCATGAAGGAATTATCCAGACTTGACTCCTCTGTGTAGATTGTACATTTCAGGCTGACTGCTGAGCTGAGCACAGTCCAATGGAGTGATTTCACTGCCTGATTCTCCAGGTTGTACCAGCCTTTAAAAACATTAGTGGTATTTCAGAGCTGTTTGATCTTTCAAAGAAAAAGAGGCTTGCAGTTAAGACTTGAAGAGATTGGAGATTCAGTTCAATATTGGATCAAACCTGTTTACTGTTCAATTTTGTATAGGTAAGTTGAAAACCTCATGAGATTTTCTTCTGTGAAATCTTATACATCCTATGTGAAGTTGAAAACAGTCTTCAAGCAGGCTGGAAAAGGACAATTTGAAGTCAGCAGGGGGTGAAATAAGGAACTTGCTTGGCTCAGGTCAGTTTTTGTTATACTCAGAAATGCCTATAGCTAAGCAATTCCATGTTCGGTATAAAGGAGATGTGTGATTTAGTTTGATTTCTTTCATTACAGAAATCATAAAATCTGTTTTGGTATTTTCTGCATCAGATCCATAATTTCTGGCTTGAACCAGTAATTTAAAAACAAACAAACAAACAGACAAAACCCAAATCTGCCCTTGAACATTTCAAGTCTGTGTATGTTTTTTGCTGTTTGCACTTTTATTTTTTAATTAAAAGAGGTTTCAGTCATGGATCTCTTTGTAGTTTGTATTTTAAATAATTCTTGAGAACTGAAGTGCTGGAAAGAGAGTGGCAGTAGTAAGAAAGAGTAGGAAGGGGTTATAGTAATGAAGAGGAGGGTGAGCAAATGCATGATGTGTAAAGGTTATGGTGTAAACCTCTTTTTCTTGTTCTATAAACACTATTCTGCTGCTTTTGCTGTTCTGTGAAACAGTGTCCCCACATGTAGCTACAAAGTCATGGATAAGGTGTTGGGTTTTTGTAAGTTATTCAAGAGATATTTCATCGTTCACTCATTTCTGTAGTGTTTGTTGCCATGGCAGCTAGCCAGTGGCCTTGTTAGTGATCAAGGTAGTTAATGCTTCGGGTTTTGTCTTGTGGTACTGAAAACTGTACCTGAAGTAAGAAAAAGAAATTCTGCAGCAAGTTGTTCCTATCAAGAGACTGAAATGTTTCTGACCTCAGACCGGTTATTGTACAGTGGTGCTTTGTATCTCTTACTCCATATATATAGTTATGTTTAAAATGCCTCCTGTCTTCAAGCTTACTAAATATTTACAATAAATGTACTGCTTCCACCATATGTTTGAAGCAAGAAGCCCATTAATTGAACAAACCCATATTTTTATGCTTGAAAGAATTGACACTTCATTTTAGTTACTAAATTATATGTTAAAGGCAGAATATAACAAAAGCAGACGTGAGACAGCGTAACAAGAAGCAGTCATTTTTCTTACCTCCTGGTCTCAAACTGTAGTCATTTCTAGTTAGCATAGATAGAAAATCAATTGTAATCTGCTCATAATTGCTTTCCTGGTAGAGTTATGAGGCATTTCTCCCACATTATGTGTTTGTGTGTGTCCCCTTCCTCCTTTTTTTGTTTCTTTTTTTACTTACTATTTTTTTCTCCATATTTTTTCCTCTGCATGTCTTGTGGAATAGGCTGCTCTCCAGACTTAGAGATTTTTCACTGTGAAGGTTTACATCTTTAAATGGTTTTGTGTAGCAGCCTGAGGCTCTGTCAGAAGGCATGTTCCTTACCATGTTGTTTAGTGATGAGCAGAAATTGACGGAGGTTTTCATAACCTTGGGGCTTTCTGCTTAGATGAACAAGGCGTTTCTCTTTTACCTATCAGGATCAATTACTTCAGGTTAGATCAAGTTTCTTATGTAAAAGGCTGAGCTTGCAGTACCAAAAATCCAAATTGTATTTTGCTTAGTATGAAGTGCTGGGCTTGACACTTGGCACTAACTTCACCATTCTGCAAGGATATTGTATTCCCCAGTTAAAGAATTACTTTAGCTTTTTTGATAAATTCAAGCTCCATTCATTCTTGAATCATAGCTGCAGAATGAGAATGTTTTGAAAGAGTACTTTAATTTTAAGAATTGTACTTTTGCTGTCCTGACTGGAAAAGTCTGGACAAGACCTTTTCAAAGTCTGCCCTGGGGAGTAGCAAAGCTCACCCTTTGCAACTGCAAGATTCGTTGTTCGAGGCTGCCTCGCTTATGTCAGACTACCTGTCCTCACTGCCTGGCCATTTTAAGGTTGTATTTGCTTGATTTATGATACCAGTGTAACACTTTAAAACTTGACATATGTCATCCTCCTCTCTGTGAGATGCCTGTTTATGTGTATGTATGTGCACATACGTGTGTGTGTGTGTATGGGTAGATAGATGCAAAATAGAATGCTGGACCATCCCAGAGTCTGCCATCCTTTAAATGTAGAAAGCCCCTATGTACTTACAAATATAGCTCCCAATACCTCTGTTTTAGCCTAAAGCGATTTGGTTCTGAGTTCTTTCGAGATACATCCTATACGTAGAACTTCTGCAAGATTATACACAGTATTTAAAATTTATTCTGTATTAAAATTATAGTTTTCTAGAGGGTGGATAGTGGGGAAACTAAAGCTATGTTCAGGAGGAAGGATTACACTTAATAGGAAGTTGGTATTTTGAGAAAAGAGTGGGGAGAGAGGAGGGAGAGGTGAAGCAAGACATTATATGGTTGGGAGTGCAGGAGAGTTTAATGGATGTTAATAGTCATCCCAATTGAAGAAATACAGTAATTTCTTTTGGTATGAAAGGAATGTATTGGGAGGTGGTTGAAAGTTGCAGAGGAGTGCCAGAAAATTGGGGAAGTCGGTGAAGCAGGAGGTGTTAAGCAGTAAATGTGATGCAGGTTATTGCAAATACCTGAAAAGTGGTCTGCTTGCTGCAAGTAGGTTAATCTCAGAGGCTGGGAAGAGTCTTAAATCCTCAAGTCCTTTAGTAACTGACAAAAACTGTCATGATAGTTCTTAAATGATCATTTGTGTGAGTTTCCTCCCCTGTGAGCTGTAAAAAGTAATGTGTTAAGTTGCAAAATCAGTGAATCAGTCCCATCAGGCTTTGAAGTTTTGTGATGATCTGAAAATTTCTATTGTGGTGTGACTTAGACCTTTTATCTTAGGACTAATGAAATTTGGTGGTTTGGCAGAGATTGGCTGGAAAAGGGACAGATTGCATTTCCTTTGACAGAGCTACTTTCCTAGTCTCCTTTTGTTCTGCAGACTGTTAACGTAAGTAGCTGGTATCTATAAATCCTCATACCTGTGCTTTCTTAGCCATCATTATAGTTGCTGCCCTGATTCTTCACAGGTTTCTTCAGTCCTTCATCATTCGTAAACTTAATGTTTGAGTCACTGAGTTTTCTTACTTAAGCTTTTCAATATCAACGCATGGCCCCATCCTTGGTGAGAGACATTTCTCTTGTAAGGACCATCAACACTTTTCATGAAGGTCTCCACTTCATATAAGCAGAGGGTCTGAGAGCCTCATAGTGTGCAGCCATATCCCCTAAGCCCTTTCCACTTTAAAACATTCAGCTGATTTGAAAACCTCAGATGATTTCTCCTTCAGCAATAATTCCAATAGCTACTATTTGTAATGTCAGATCCACCTCTGGAAATGGTTTGTTCTGGCTAGGGAGGGGCTGAGATGTGCAAGTGCTCAGGGTTGTGCACCTGGGGTCACGAATCTCTAGCAGCTGCTTTTGCTGCCATTCTTGCTGGGCTGCCAACTGGGCTTTTGCCATTCTTGCTGAGCTGTGAGTTGGACTTGTTAGTGTTTCTGGAACTGTCACTGTTGGGATTGCAGTTTGGGTTTCTTGAAGTTGTGAGCTACAGCCCATGCTTACAGCTAGAAGATTAAAATCAGAGTTTTCTGCTTCAGCTGTTGTTTCCCTGGCCACTTGTTTGGTTGTGTGTTCATAGCTTTGTATTGTAGCCATCGTGTGGAAGAAAATAACATCTGGTATCATGCATACATTGATGTGACTTTCATCTGGTTCCAGCGAAAGACTTGAATGGCTTGTAAACGTGTTGCAGTGTGGTGCCTGCTAGCTGGAGTTTTTATTACCAGGACTCATTCAATATGGTGACTTTATTTCTTGTGAGCTCTCTGCCACCTTCTCTGAATTGACCATCACTTATGTTGTAAGTCAAACTTGGTGTAAACCACCCTTGCCTGACAAATAGGGAGAAATTAATCTACAGATCTTCACAGAGATTTAGTATGTGTTTACATTGTGGAATTACACAGTCTGTCTTTTTCAAGACTCAAAATAAGTGCTTTTTGGCTTTGACAGTGTTAATACCATGCGTAGTCTCTCCTGAAAGTTTTGTTCAGTATTTTGTGATGGTCTTCCCTCTGATTCATTTCATAAAACTGGCAGCTCTAACGTTTTGTGAGGGTGTGGTAGCAGTCTGTATTTCAAGCAGGACACCTTGCTGCATTTCAGACATTAGTATGTTACAGATCCATTACCTTTTGATATATACAGCTGTCACAAGAGAGACCTCAGGCAAATTCATTAGTGTGAGAACAAGCATCATCATCCTCTTAAGGCTGATTTTTCTTGCTGTGCTCTATGTACTTTTACGAACAGTTTAAATTGTTCATCGGCAGCTTGAATACGTTCACTGGTATGCCTGTGGGAGCTCTGGGGAGAGAACGTTCGTAGCAGGCAGACTGAAAACAGATGCCTCCAATGGGCATTGTAAATAGAGTTTAGTTCATCTGCTGACATGGAATCCTTTTGTGGAAAGTAAAGCCTCGTCCCTTGATAAGTGCAAGATGATGTTGCAAAAATAGGTAATAAGGCCAAATAGGCTGTGTTAGCAAGAGCATAGTGAGCAGATCAAGCAGAGTGATCATTTGCCTCTTTCTGGCACTGACGAGATTGCGTTTGGAACACTCTGTCCAGTTTTGGTCTATAAAGGACAGGTGAAGACGCTGACTTCATGGAGCAAGTCAAGTGCACTGCTACCAGGATGATCAGGGGGATGAAGTACATCATGTGCAAGGAGAGACTAGGAGAGCTGAGTTTGCTTAGCTTTACTAAGAGAAGACTAATGGGGATCTTAATGCTGTCTTCAGCTGCATAATGTGAGGGTATGGAGAAAACTAAGTATTCAGAGGCATGCAGCAAAAAAAAACAACCAAGAGACAGCAGTTGCAAGTTACAATAAAGATATTCTGGCTATAGATGAAAAAGACCATCACCATGAGGATACTTAAACACTGAGATGGGTGCCTGGGGTTGCTCAGAAGCTTACTTGGAAAAGGTGCTGAGCAGCCTATTGTAGTTGACCCTGTGTCGAGCTGGGTGTTTGTTGGACTAGCTGATCTCAGGAGATACCTTCTAAACTAAGTTATTCTAGCTGTTAATAGTTCTGAACGAAGCCTTCCCATTTGCATCTGTCATCATCAGATGTAACTTCATGACAAGGTGGAACTCTGAAAATGAACTCTGGGGGCCAAAAAGGGCTTGAAATACTAACCTTAATGAAGGAATCTACAGGTATTCATGTTACTAAAATCTAGTTGGCTTTCCAACTTAAGAAAAAAAAGAAAAAAGAAGAAAAAATATTGATGGAGTGGAGACTAAATGTAAGGAAATTTGGTCTGTGATACTAATTTCTACTTTAAAAATTACAAATTTCTGAGCTCAGGATGAAATGACTCCAGGATTCTGGAGACCTACAAAAATTATGTGAAATCACTTTCAGAAAGCTTATCTCCTTTTGATATATAAGGTTATTAAACAAAAGTGAGCAAGCTGTTTTATTAACTTACAAAATACCAGGATTTCAAAGCCAGTACATAGTACAATTCGGGGCTTCCTGGTGTTCTCTCCTGAGTTCAGTAAATCTGAAGGAAAGCCTTACCTACATGACCAGTAGTAAGATAGACTTCCGTGTAGCTAAATTTTTTTTCTATTTTTGAACTTAGATTTTCAGCTACAGTAACCCACTTTCTGTAAGATCTGGCTAGTGCTGCTGCTTGTCAGCTCTATTAAAAGCATTCCAAGAAAGTAAGAAATAATCCTACACTAAGCATGTCTCGACACCCTGCATGACCATCTTTTTCTTCCCTGATGCTTAACTTACTAAATCTGGGTAAAAAATTGGACCTTAATGTATTTTCTGGCTCTTTCATCCCAGTAGAGAGTAAATGGCAAGGCTGAAAGTCTTGCAGAAAATCCGCTGCTGGCAGCTCTCTTGCAGACGGCTCCAGTCCAAAATGACAACTGCAGCCGTGTGGTACAGGCACAGGAATTGTCTCTCAAACAAGCATAACCCTATGAAGCCATTTAGGGCAACACAGAGTCCAACCAACACCTTGAACTCCATCCAGGAACCCTGGAGATTATGGAGTGCTGTTGCCAGCAGCATGACCTGAAACACAACCTGGCCATGTCGCTAGACAGTTTGAGAGGCCTATTTTCCTCTGACAAGCCTTTCAAACTCTTAATAATAGTCTGTGGCCCAGATAAAAGATGTTAGGTTGACTAGCTAAGTCTCTTAAATTTGTATTTAAATGAAGAGAATACTTTTTTCTTTCACATAACCGTGTTAGTTTTGTTAGAGGATTTTCTTCTGACAGAACAAATTTGAATAAAAGTACTTTGCTAAGCATGACGGCGTACACTTTGTACAGTTGTAGGCATTGTCTGGCCACCCAATATTGTCACAGGGAAAGTTAATTAGGCAGTTCAAATTTTCATGCTTAGAAAGCATCCAGACAGCGTGACTCATTCTAGAAGTGGGAAGAGATCAAATCGAACATGTATTGCTGGAAACTCTTTCTTTTCCTAGAGTGCTTTGTATCTCGGTGTCTCTGCTTCAATTCATAAATAATAAAATTAAGAAAGAAATTAAACAGAGTGCCCTCCAGCAGTAATTCTAAAACAAACACCATTCCCCCATTTGTTGCGCAAATCGTCATCGTGTTCACACTGCCCTGCTGTGGATGAGAACAGTTGCTCAACAGCCATCTTAGCATATGGCAGAGGGGTTTTGTGTTTTCCGGCTTGCAGACCCCTTGAAACTTTCCAGTAAATCTGGAAGGCCCAGCATCGAAGTAGCTGAACTGCAGGATGGATTTTCTTGAATTTCTTTGGCAAAATGTGTAACAATAGGATAGACCCTATGGTGTCTACAGACTGGAATGTGAAAACCAGTGTCTGGTGATTTTATTTTATTTTTTTTTCCCTTCCCTCTCTTTTTAAGGATTTTTATTTTGGGTAATTTTCTTAGTAACTTCAAATGGTTTAGGCTCTTGCACCCCCCAGATGAGCAGAAACACATACAAGATACTGTGTTAAGTGCAATTTTAAAGAAAGCTAAAAAGACTGCTAGACCTATCTCTCAGTGCTGGTGGCAGCTGTTGTATTCTGCCCTTGTATTTGTATTTTTAATTAATTTTTTTTATTTTTTTTTTTCAGGCAGGGAACAGTAACTGCGGCCTTGGCCTTAAAGGGAGACTCATGGAATGGTGTGGGTCTTACACATGGCAGTATCAGAGCAGGGAGTGAAGGGATTCTACCGTTGTGAACACAGGTCTAGTTGCAGAATTGAGCCTTAACTGCTCAACCTGTGGAAATGGTCACGTTGCTTATGTTCCTAGCAAAGGAAAATGTTTCCCTGACTTTTGGTGCAGAGATCTTGAACAACTCTGTGCATGCAGCCACCCAGGCAGTTCTTTATCCACTGAGTGCTCCACCTATCAAATTGATGTCTCTCCAATTTAGAGACAAGGATGTTGTGTTGCACAGTGTCGAACGCTTTGCACAAGTCCAGGTAAATGACGTCAACTGCTCTACCCCTGTCCATCAGTTCCGTAGCCCCATCATAGAAGGCCACCAAATTGGTCAGGCAGGA
>WYDI02025421.1:54324-70587 GCA_009867235.2 Psittacus erithacus | reverse complement strand
TCAGGAATGCCTCAGGGGGAGGTTCACACTGAAAACCACTAAGTGCAGAAAGAAGGGACAGCTGTGACAAGGATGGGAAAAGATGCACAGGTCAAGTCAAGCTGCATGAGGAAAGCACAGAGGCTCAGTCACGTCTAAAGGAATCATGGTTATCACATGCAGGTAAATGCAAACAGGCTGCTGGGGACTGGAACAACCCAGAGGATCCCACTAGAGGGCTCACACGCTGCTTAAAGGGGATTCTTATTATAGACATCATAGATGGTCCCTTTGTTCTGTTTTTAGCACATTAGTGGGGCATAAAAATGGTTCTGACACTCCTGAACCTGAGAATTATTTGAATGTTCTGAAGCAAGAGAATGTCCCCAAAGCATCTGCAAACATTAATCAGGGTTTTTCTAAATATTCGTTAGAATTTAAAATGGGAAAGGTTTTTTTTGTTTTAAAAACCAGAAATTATTTCTATCACAAAAGCATCTAGAGGGCCCAAGAGAAATCCAGGCCTAGGCTGTTGAGGACTATACAATGTAGGAGACAGATCTTTCTCTAAATACGCATATAAAATAAAGACACAAACCCAGCAAAGAATAAGGATTGCACACCATGCATCCAGCTCCAGAATGGATGCACAGAGAGATGGATGGTAGCCGAATATCTTGCAGTAAACCCATGGAAAAGCTGAACTTTGACTTTCAGTTTGCTACAAATACAAGACCATTTCCCTTTCCCATGTCTAAGGGAGTAAAAGAAGCATGAGGACTTTAATTTTTCCATGTTGGATTTCAACTGCCTTGTGTTTGGACACTGATCACTCTGAAACACAAATGCAGCATTGGGTTTTGTTCTGAGCAAGCAGCTGTCTCTAAAGGCAACAGCAGATTTTGAAGCCACATACTGCATCTACTGCTGAATCTTGTAACAATACACAAGTCCCATCTTCTGCCCTAAAACACAGACCCTTGCCACTGCCTGAACATCCCCTGTACACAGCCAGTATGCGGTTATCTGGGATATTCATTCCAATTTGGGAGTAAACCAGGAAAACCTGACATGTGGTAGAAAACTAGTCAGGATTTCCATGTTGTTTAGCCTGCAAAACAGGCTTGGAGACGTTCTTCAAAGACTTCTTCTCCCACCTTTCTGAGGACCAAACCAACTCATCACACTATACCTCTTGGCAGTCAGACCTGCTGCTGGCTGCTAAGAAGAAGAAGAGAATCTGGACACTGTCCCTTGTTCCCTCCACTGCCAGGTTTCCTACAGCTTTATCACTCCCTAGAGTACATAAACCACTCTTTCAACAAGCAGAAAATGCTTCAAGCACAGGTGAAACACAGAATAAAGGCTGCTCCCTCTAATGAGGCAGCTGGAACCCGCTAAGAGAGAGTGCTTGAAAAACAAGAGAGAGAAGGAGAGGCAGAGAAAGAGGGAGGGGGAAGAGGTTTTGTTATTCACTCTGCACTTTGAGTTCATTTGTATTGAGGTTGGTGTTTGCCTCTCAGATGGTTTTGCAAGGCAGCTGATGGGCGGAGGGACAAGCAACCGGTGTGGTCCAGCCCCTAACAATGAACTGTGATGGACATGCAGGGAAAGGGCAAAGTTTTAGCTACAAAGAGGACAGGATGGATAAGTCATATGAACATTCTCATTTCTTGGGTGGATTTGAGCTCTCGTGCTAAAAAGTTATCAAAAGGCAAGAATGGAAGCTATTTTGGTGCTTGGTTTTGACATTCACAACAGTTTTTTCTCTTTTTCTATCAGGTTGAGAAGTTGTTATCCCTCTTAGAGAGACTGAGGACACTTGGTTTCTGCCTAAGAATCTTGCAGTCTTGAGCAAGCCCATGAAGAAGGATTTCCTTTCTGAAAACTTCCTTTTCTTTCTAAGCACACTTCTGAAGGGCCTTTCTCCAAGGGCATCAGAGCGCTTACAGTTGTTAATGGAGCAGGTGGTCAAAGTGGTATTATTTCCCTTTCTTTTTGAGCAGATGAGGAAATCATAACACAAAGATCACAACAGAAGGACTATGTTATCCAGGGATGGTGTTTTTCTGGGAAGAACTGATTTTCCCATGTTTCAGCCTCAATTCTCAGCTTGAAAACACTAGTGCAACAATCCATGTGTTTCTTATGAAGTAATCCTAAGGTACAAGCAGGGCAGGATCAAATTCAGACTGCAAATGATCATCACCAAAGACCAACTGCCACAAAGACCTTTATCTTATAGCAAAATCAGCATCTACTGTATACTTACTAGGAAAAAAAACATGCTGCTGTTTGAAGTCTTTAACACCAACATCTCGCTATAGAAGTCTGAAAGAGCAAGGTTGCTTTCTGTTTCAAACTCTGTACTTTGCTGGGTTCTCAGAAACCGGGAAAATAGGCTGTTGCAGGAGCCCTAAACTAACCCTTAAGCAGAAAAGCCCTCAATTGTTCAACTGTCCTTGTACAAATGTTAGAGGTGAAGTTAAAATCATATTTAAAAGTAAAAGGAACTCTAAAAGCTAATGCTAAGAAAGAAATTTCTGCGCCTAAAATTTTGCCCGAGAAGGTGACATTTATTTCCAAGGCTTTGGACGTGTAAAAATGTTTGTAGAAAAGAGAATCTGAGCTGTGATAAGAACATGTTTTCAAGTCTTTGAATTTATCATTGAAGAGCAAAATAATCCATCTCCCTCAGCACTCAGTACAAATGATGGGGGCAGACCTCCTACACCTTTTCCTGTAGATGGTACATCATAACTGGCATGCCCTTGATGCTCAGATCTACTCCTGAGCTCTCTGTTTCACCAGTGGTCACACATACTCACATCAACGATGTAGGTATGTGCCTTTTGTTTTGTTACACCTCATAGGCTGTCATGAAGTACCTCAGTCTCCTCTTTTTCCCCTTCTCCATCACATAGATCTCCAGTTTCCTATGGCTGCTTCTGCCCTGGTAGAGCACAAATCTGGTTAGAGATGCAATAAAGAGTGCCCTTTCACTAGCTTCACTCTGGAGCACTGCTATAAACGCCACCTATTACTGCATGACTCCATCCTCAGGAGCTCCTTGAACCATGGCACATTTGTGGGATGCTGAACTAAGTGATGAAATGTGTAATTTACAGCAGTGTCTGCAGCATGAACTCTGTCCTGTCCCAGTCTGTGCAGCGTTCACGGAAACTGGCAGGGCTGCATGATGCAGAACTGCAAGAGCAAGATCTGCAGGCCATTAAAGCATGAGTGACATTCCCAGGGATATGGTCCTACACAAATTGTGGAGTGTTGATATGCAGGACGAGAGCACGAATGGACAACACCAGCTTTGCTTTTATGTAAGGCTCAGTAGATGTGGGAAGCTCCTTACCTGGATCCATTCATGTGGTCATATTCCCTTTTTACATTGACCCGGACGGGCTGATTAATCCACTCCTGCTGGGGAGGCAGAGGGTTGATTTTGTGCGGCTGGCCATAGTCAGGGTTCCCTGAGGCTGTCATGTCTGCCTTGGGGAGGTGAGTGGCAGCGCCGTACGTGGAGTCAAAGAGGGACTGGTCGTCGCTCACCACCGACAGAGCCTCCTGAGGAGAAAGAAGAACAAGGGCTCAGAGCCATGACTAAACCAATAACTCCAATCTTAGTCTGTCTTTGAGCTGGTGAGCACCTGCAAGGGCCCCACAGCTGCCCAGCGCTGTCTGAAATTGCCATCTGCTAGGATTGCACATTGAATCAGATCCTTTGGGGTCCATTAACCCCTATGCAAAACCAGTGGGCTGCTTTGCAAGCTGCTGCGCTGCTCTGGGTGGGGCAGGAGTTCACTTCTGCAAAGAAGAAAGGTGGCTGCTTGGTGTTGTACCATTCTCATTGCTTGCTGTAAGCAGATTCATCGTCACCTGCCCACCTGCCCACACTTGCTGGTCCAAAACCAACCAGAGATATGTGCAGCACGGAACAGTTCTGGAGTGTCACTTGAAGGTTTATACATCTTCTTTCAAAGGGTTGTGTGTGGTGTTTATATTTTGAGGTTACTAGGGAAGGAGAAGCAGTCAGTGCAGGTCAGAGTTATGGGTGTTAGTGGTGGGGTAAAGAATGCATTACTTGACACTTTTTGTTTGTTTTGTGGGAAGTGTAGGACTGGTGAGTTACCAAACTGCGCATTTCTAGAAATGCTTAAAAACAGGAAATTGTTCTCCTTTTTGGTTTGGTTTTGCCCTGCAGAAATTCCAAATGTTAACAAAAAGTTTTGACTATCAATTTCCTCGTGTTGATGTGCTTGGGTTTTGTAAATGGAGCATGCCAGGCTCATAAAGGCTTTGGCACGGTCCTGCCTTATTCAAAGTGCATCTGACAAGGTCTGCATGTTCTTTATGGAGCTGAGTTAACCGCACATAACACAGCTGCCATTATGGCTGGCAAGCCAAAAACTGAACGAGGAACCTCCCAAACTGAAAGCACACACAACTTTAATGTGAGTTAATGGAGCGGACCTCCAAAACAAAGGAAGCAACAGACTCACCTACTCTGCAGACTGAGCATTCAAAAGACCCCTAACTCTGATGTGTGTGCGGTGGTGCGTTACCCATGAACATCCAGACCCTGTCTTTGCTTTGAAAGCTAGTGTGTTGCTAAGCCCTCAGTGCTCAGAGCTCCCAAGACACAGTCCAAATCACGAGCTTTTAGAAACAATAAATGATTGCAAATTCTCTCATAACCAGGGAGGGAAACAGAAATTCTTATAGCTTAGAACAGCGCAGCTGCTGGACTCCTCCGATTACACGAGAATCTAAGTGTGAATCAGATATTACCAGGCTCATGATATCATCACAGAAAATGTCAATAGCTGGAGTCTCTACTGGGTAAACATGAGAATCCCTCTCAGCTTGAAATTAACCCACTTAGAAAGAGCCAGGTCAGTGCTCGGCATTTAGAAACATCAGCGCTTTTGCAGCCCTGATCTCAGATCACGTAACCAAAGCAAATAAGCCTCGAATGTAAGTGGCCTGACTAATGTTGAATTCGGAGGAATCCTCCGATATCTGCGCACATCCTGCCGAAGTTTGCTGTAAAACCTCTCACACTGATGAGCAGAGATGGACACAGCCTTTACACAACAAAAAGGAGAGCTTTTACCCTGCCGCCTAATGCTGTGGGTTACAAGGAGCTCAAACCATGTTCACCCTCTCCAGCAGCTTCTTCTGCTATAATGAGAGTGAGCAAAGCAGTAGAAGGTGCTGGAAGAAGAATTTCCCTGTGATGTGAGCCTGTATGATCACAGCATCATGTCAGAAACTCCTTAAAGAGGTTGAGACTATCTCCAGGCGACAAATTTGGCCTGTGTAGAAAGGAACAAGAGCACAAGATCTTCTGGTGACAGCTCTGCCTTTCCGTAAGGGGTAAGCCTTGCTGCTTCTCTGACTGACTGAAGTCAGGATGTCAGGCAGGGGTTCCTAAATGACACATCTTCAGTAAGTCTCGCTTCCTCTCAGTACAAAAAAGGTGGGGTTCCCCACACTATGGCAGAAGGTGATAGGTGAACCCCAAATACCCACAGTGCTGGACTGAGTAGCGACTCTAGACCCAGTCTCAGTTATGCATCTTTCTGGTCAGAGGCAAGGAAACCATGCCACTGCGAATTCATGAAATAAAGGATTTATATGTTTGGGTTTGGAGATTTCCAGTCTAAAAATATACACAAAGAAGGGGTTTTTAGGGAAATAACACCTGGGAAAATGCTTTTTCTGCCTAAAGCCATATCACTCCCCCAAAACCAAAACAATCCACCCCAAAGTACAACCCTGGTCCAGGATCAACAATTAGGTCTGCATCCAAGTACAACTATCTTTAAACACACAAGCGAGGACACATTTTTCTATCATATACAGCATATCTGATGGAGAAGTCTGCCTCCTCAGATAAGGACCTTCCTTGAAAGCCGGAGCTGCCGTGCCCTGCCTAGAGCAGCAACTGGCACTAATGGGGATCATGGTAATCTCCCTGACAGGCAGGGAGCATTTTGCTTCTTGAGTGCAGACAGACTGCACCCTGCACCATCTTTAAGACCCTGTAGCACACAGGGGAAGCAATTCAAATGTGATGGTTGCCACCAGGGCATGCTCAAGTAGTTACTGAACCAGGAATGGATTGAATTAAACCCCTGAGTGAGTTACAGCCACAAAAGCTACAGACGAGGCTCTGGGGGAGCTGAAAGCACACAGAGCAGATCAGGCTGAGATAGCGGCTTGTAACACCTGCTTACAGCAGGGTCCTGCATGCAAATAGCAAACAAGTACTGCTGACTGCTTGCAAGGGAAGTTGGGTGGCACACCACCAGTCCCTGCTGCAATCAGCTTCTCTGTGGTGTGTACATGTAGGGCTCAAGATTAAAACAGAGGGGTGGCAAGCAACACATAGCATTTAGCTGGCAGGGTTGGAGTATGGGGACCACTCAGTTAAGGTCTCAGCAATGAGGACTACCCCTGTGGAGGAGGGCAGGGCTTGCCTGGCCCTGCAGACCCAAACAGGGACTGTGTACAACCTTCCTTGCACTCACTATCTGCTTGGATAGCATCAGCTTGGAAGGACTAGTCTGCTCAGGAAGTGGCTGGCTTCAGCTCTGGCTGAGGAAGAGATCAGCATTTAAACTGAATACCAGAGGGCAAATGTCTATTCCCAGGAATCTAGCCCCTGGAAGCCAGAGCTGTGTAGTCTTTGGTGACGGGCAACTGGGAAAACACATGGAGGTGTTAAAGGTGCTAACATAACCTAACCAGACAGGCCACAGCTTGCCAGGGTTCCTCCTGTGCTGTTACCTCCTGGGCTGCGTCCTTGAGCTGGCCAGACTGAGTCTGAGACAGGGGTCTTGTGTGTATTATTCTGGCATATATGTTACATTATATTGCCTCTGGGAATAGGCTAGCTTCAGTTTTTCCAGTTTTTAATCACATTCCTGGCATAAATGTGGCAAGCCCCGTCTATGGCAGCTTGCAGCTCGGCAATAGGCAAGTTCAAGGCCCTGTGAAGCACAGCCCCAGGCTCTGCAGAGCAGCCACTGCTGAACCACCACAAATGAAAGGCTCCCATTGCTGTGACACAGAAACAGCTCTCAAAGAGCTGGCATACACCTCTGGATCCCTTGGCCATGCAATGCGGCCATTATTAATAGCAGTTTATAGTTGCAAGAGGTTGAATTTGCAGTTTTAACTTCTTTTACAGGAGCCATCGAGACCCAGGTGCCAGGTCTCAGTGACGCAGCAAGGTGAGGTAACACACTGATTGTGTCCCTGTGTGCTGCAAGAAAGCCAGTCTATCCTTCTAGTCACATGTTTGGGAGGATTGACCATCTGCTGAAGCTTCAAGCAAGTTATCCTGGTTCCTCACTGTGGGATGGAGATGGCAAGCAAGCTTTAGCATAAGTTTTCACTTAGTTAATGAATTGAGTAGCACATTTGAGCCCATATATGAACAGAATGGATCTGAGAAACAACCCCTAGGTAAAAGCCAAGGGCAACTGTGCAGTGCAAAGGTGTGAAACGTGGTTTACCTCGATGTCCTTCAAATTAGGATATCCTGGGGCTAATAATAGACCTAGCCCCAGGATATCCTAATGTCCTCACTAACCTCTAGAGGTTTGCCTTGGACAAAGCCCCTCAAAGTTCAAGCTTTTAATCTTATCCAAAGTTCCCTGGCAAGGAAAGCTCACCAGAAGCCCCCTGGGTTGAGCTGTAGGAGAAGAATCATGAAAACAGGAGCTGGTGAGGTGAGAGTAGTCAGTGCTTTCATTCTGGGTATAACCCAGCACCTACAGCAACGGCTCTTCCCAGGTGCATGCCTTTTCACTGAATATTGACTTTGAGCTCTTTAGGTTCGCTTCTCTGGCCATAACCACATTTAAAAGGCATCACTAAAGATCAAAGGTTCATCCTCCTCCACAAAGTCTGACTTAGAAGAAAATACTGAATACTTGAACCCTCATTTCATGCATGGAAAGATAACTCCCACCTCCAGAGGGGGAGTTTCTTAGTCCTGTGACAAAATCTCTCCTGAAATAGTTTTGTAAAGACCCGTGTTACTGATGCAGACACACCATCAGAAGAGCACAGGAGTACAATGGGAAATACCAAAATTGGAGATGCCAGCAGCAACCAGCCTTACACATAGCTTGAGGTTAGCACAGACGATCTATTCCTTGAATAGAAATGACTTTGGCAGTGCAGTTTTACAAGTCAGCACTTCTGCTGCCAAAATCTCATACAGGCAGAAAAGAGATAACATCAGACTTACAAGAAAATGAGTCAAATATAAAATGTAAAAAGGAGCAGAGTCTGTGTTGATCTCGGAGCAGAAAATTTGGAGGGATTGGGAGCTGAACTAGGAGGCAGGAAGGCAGAATGTTATTCCCAGCCCTGCCCTTGATCTTTGGCATAACCTTTAGCGATCCATTCCCCTGTCTGTGCCTTGCTTTCATCGAATCACAGCCTGGTTAGGATTAAAGAGACTTTACACCTTCCACTAGAGCAGATTGCTCCAAGCCCTGTCCAACCTGGCCTTGAGCACTGCCAGGGATGGGGCATTCACAGCTTCTCCCCCTTCAGTGCTCTGTTGTCCTGCCCCATGCATGCGCTGTGGGGCACAGAGCCTCTTCCAGTGCTGTTACTGGAACACAAACAGGAATCAATTGGATAATTCAAAGCAAGGCTTGATGCAATCCCACACTTTAATCTATCCAGTCTTTACAATGCACCCAATTGTACCAAAAGCAAATCTGCAGCTTTTTCAGCACACTTTTCTTGAGGTTTGCTCATGCTGCTCCACCTTCCTTGCAGGGTATTATGTGATTGGTACAGGGACTCCACATAACTCCCCCTGGAAAATTATAATCATAGGCATTTTATTGCCAACAACCACAATCCAATCTCATGCCCTTCACAATCAATTTAAGGCCTGTTTCTCCAGCGGAGGTTTTGCGGGCTGCAGCTAGCACCAGAGATCCATCATAACCCTATAGTGAAAACAGCAGGCTGAGAGCCATCACTGCCAAACTGCATCACTCTGTACCTCTTCTGTCAGCTCTGCAGCACTGCACAATGCCCAACCACAGTTCTGTTGACAGCATTTTCCAGCTGAGCCAATGGTATTCGGGTTGTGGCAACCCAAATGCTGGTAATCCTGCTGCAGAGTTGTCCCTGCCCTGAGGAGGAGGAGGGATGGGGGAGGTAGAGTCTTGCCTTCCCTGCTGCAGCAATAGTGAAGATTAAGAGGGCAGGATACTTTGAAGACTGTGCCAAAGCTTCTGCAGATTTGGGGCTTTCTTTGTGTATAAAGGAGGGGTTTCTTTTAATCCTTGTGATGATATCCTACACTGCAGTAATTTTGCTCTTACCCTGCGCTGGGGGCTTGCTCACAACTACAGAGCAGGTCAACTAAATGCACAAACTGCAACACCAGCTTTCCTCACGTGCCTTTCTTTCACTTTCCACCCAGACTACCGCACCGAAGCAAAACGTGGCAGTCTCAGAATACAGCATCATGTCTTCACAATTCAGCCAAATGGGACATCACAACTTAGCAACTCATGCTAAGGGGAAACAAAGCAGGAATAAGATAGGCCTAAAGAGCAAAACCACACTGAAATTAGACAGCTAGAAAAGGTTTTTGCAAAATTTCTTGTAAGGAAACAGATCTTTTTTGTGTGCTTGCATTCCCCATTGCCATGACATTTCACGTCAAATGGGTAAAAGAAAGCTGCTAAAATGAATGCTGCGTTATTTTGTTCTCAGGATCCCCCAAACCTGATTCAAAAAGGGAAAACTATTAAATCATGCTCCGCTACCTCACGTTTCAGAAAAGCACTTGACTTCAAGCACACGTTTCTAGGATCCGGACTAATGACTTTTTTTCTCAGTCTAGACTTGACATAAATCAGCTCAGAGCCTATTTTGGTCTGTTTCCAACAGGCTCAGTACCAAATGGGAATAACCAGGTCACAGTACTCCTCCCCAGCAAGCTGCTGCCTTAGCGCTGATCATAAGGAGGCTTAGAGGTGACAGCCCCATGGGAAGTCTCCAGGAGATGCCCCTGTGCAGTCTTAGCACAGGACCAGGAAAGGAAGTGAAAAAACCAAACCCAACAGACAGATCCTGGCCAAATTATTGCTGTGGCTTTTTGACCTCTTAATATGGTGAAATCTGAGGCTGGAGAGACTGAATGTGTGTGATAGATGATCACAGCTCCATCACATAAGTTCCTAAATCCTGTAGGTGTGCTGCAGCTCTCCTTTAGAGAGAACAGCAGCTGTGCTTTGGAGCATGCAACATCCCTGCCAGTCCCCAGATGGTTTACCCACATCCCTGAACCTATAGAGAGGGGTTTTCCTAAGCACTCTGAACTTCTCTCGTGCTTCATGCCCTTCTGGTAGTGATATACACACTGAGAGCAACACGTGAGGTGTCTGCCTATTAGCAGAGGAGGGACAAATCACAGCTTCTGGCTTCTGTTCCCAGAAGTTTTGGGTGAATTCCTCCCTAGTTGTGCCAACCAGCACATGTGAGATGAACGAGGATGAGCACTGAACCTTGCAGGTAAATGTTCAGCCTGTTCAAAGTGCTGTAAAGCTTTGCCATTGGCACGCCTTGAACCAGGTTTTGTTTTTTGGCAGCTAACTTCACTACAAAAGGATTCACCTCCATGAATTAATCAAGAGAACTCTGCTGAGGCAGGAGGTCTATGTGAGCTCTCAAAATCCTTTCCAAGCTGTATCATGTTTCCAGAAAAATCGATGAGCCTTTGCCATGTATTAACACTCTCCTCTGTCTGTTTACACTGCTTATACCATAGAAACATAGAAACCCAGACACTGCCAGGGATGGGGCAGCCGCAGCTCCTCTGGGTGTTCCAGCGTCTCACCGCCCTCACAGGGAAGAACTTCTGCCTAACGTCCAATCTAAATCTCCCCTCTTTCAGCTTAAATCCATTCCCCTATGTCCTGTATCACCACTGATCTCTGTCCACAGCTATCCTGCTCCCGAGCTGCCCATGCTCACTAGGAATAACTTGACACTACATGTGCAATTGCTTCCCGTAGCTGGGCTGTCAAATCCACCTGGATCTACTTCACCTTCCTTTTAATTCTCCGCTTTCCTCACCCTTGTACAATAACGGACTTGCGCTGAGCAGCTGCGTTTGTAAACAGAGACACATGGATGTAACTATGTAACTGTGAACATACACACTCCAGTAAATATTATTGTAGCGTTTTTATGGTATTTGCTGCTGAAGACACATGGAGGGAAACTGCAAGATGGTTTCAGAGCCTGGCTCCCTGACAAACCCAGGCTATCCTGAGGAGTACATGCAGCCTACTGCTAGGCAGAAACCCTGTGCTGACCGCAGCTTTGTCCTGGAGCACCCACTGCTAGGCTCCTCACCTTGATGTATCACCAGAGGCTGCTTTTCAGTGGCAGATACCAGGAGCTTGCAGACTGACCATGCACTTTGTTTCAGGAGGCTTGAGCTTCCTTTAAGCTACATTTGCCCATAGAGATAGCGCCACTGTTTCTCTCAAAGAAGAGTTTTTTGGAGGTACTTTTACTTGTACCAGAAACTGAGTCTATAAAACGATCCTGCTGGGTTCCTTTTCAGCATGCAAAAAGCAATCAAATCTTTCCACTATAGATAATTCACCCGGGAAAGGAAAACAGTAAAATGAGAAACCCAAAAGTACTGGGGAGGGTATGTCACATCCATGCGCCTCTCTTTCACAGGCTGCCCTGGAAAAGGACGTAAAGCAGAGTCTCAACAGCATGAAGGAGTAGGTGCAAGCACAAAATCCTGTCTTTTCAGTTTGGGTTCCTACTGGCAAAGCACTGCAAAAAGAGTGTTCTCCCAGGAATTCCAGACCTGGGAGGTGGCAGCTTAGAGAGACACAAATATTTCAGGTTCCTCCGAGCTCTGACTCACAGCTGCAGCAATGTCCATTCATTATTTTTTATTTCACTTTGATACCATTGTCCCAGTTACATTCACAAACACCGCAATCGTATCCTGTTTTGTTCCCTGACACCATTCCCTTCACAATCGCAGGAAGCCCATCAGGAAACATTCATCGGGTGCTGTTATGTTTCCATCCGCAGAGAACAAAACACGCACTTTCAGCCCAAGATGACTTATTCCAGACTAAGGAAAAACAACAGCATGAAAGAATCAAAGCAGAGTCTCCAGGAGAGCGCGCAGTATGTGCTTCTCCCCCGAAACAGGGGTAGGAGCCCAGAGCAATTCTCAAAGCCTCTTACCTAGGGAATGCTCAGCAGTGGAAAGGTTCAGCCAAAAGGAAATAAAAGGCATAATCCATCACTGACATCTACAGCGCATATTGCAAGGTCTGGACACTATATCAGAAAGGGCAAATACAAGTCCAAGGCAGTCCTGCAGCTGAATCCTTAACCAGATGTGGCTTGAGATCTCAAGTGTTAGGGCTCAAGTCTATTTGAGTTCTGGGTTTGGCCTCAGTCCCTGAGCTGTGTTTGGATTAAATCTGTGTTCTGGGTCTCAGTGCTCATGACACTCGGCGCATAAATTCAGTGCTCCAGCCCAGAACTGGTTACTTAGGCTTGTTGTCAAGCGTGCATCACACGGAGTACTGAGATAAGAGGAAATAGGGGAGGTGGTTCAGGACACATAGGAACCTATTTGTACTCCAAGAAGCACATGCAGACACTCGAGAGAGCCCTGTGAAACTGTTATCTGCCCCTTAACCAGAGAAAAAAAAGGCATTTACTGGGATGGACGAGTCCTGATCTTGAGATTTTCAGAAGAGCCTGAAGTTACACAAATCACACTCACATTTAGCAGAAGCGGGGAGCCACAGCCCCCTGAATCACTCTGAAATATTTGGTTTAAACCGCATGAGAGAGACCAGCCAAGAGAAGAGCAGTGAGAAACAGTACTCAGACCAGGTTTTCCATATTCTTTGCCAGCTGATGCCATCCATGCCCAGCTGAGCGCTTAATAAAGCCATGCATTGATGCCTCCTGCAGAATACCCAGCCTCTGCTGGCTCCTTATCCAGTTCCCAACTGGTCTCCTCTACTTGGCAGTGGAACTGAGGGCTGCCACCCCACTGGGATGGCACAGATCTGTGTTTTTCTTGCGCACCGAGCCCAGCCCCTGCGGCTCCAGTGACGAGATTGTTTCTGCATACGCCTATAGGAAAAGCAGAGATTTTGTGAACAAGCCCGCCCGCAGCATTCCAAGGAAAACAGCTCCGCAGGATTACACTGAGATGTTTTCTTTGTCAATCTCCATCAAGATATTTGAACAGGAAAAACCAGTTTACACCAGTGGAAGTTCCCAGAGGCATTTGATTTCTTTACAAAGAAACACTGATGTTAAATATCAGTGCAGAAGAAAGGTCCTGGAAGGATTCAGGGAGAGCCATCACTGTTACCTCCTGGACAAAAAGCCCAAATCCCATCCTGGCACCTGGGCTGGAACCCAAAGTTAACACTACAATACAAAAAGGAGTTGACAAGGCACTACTCTTCCTAGTGATTGGAACATAACAGAGAAAAGGCTATCCTACCAACACTGCAATGGTTAAACAGCTTCTGATGCCTAATGCTACAGCAAAGCCATTGCTGAAGACAAACATACAGGCTACATTTTAGGAGCTGGAACTTTAAGGTGCCTTCCAACTCAAACCATTCTATGATCCTGTGATAAATATATACATCTAACTCCACCACTGCTGTCACATCTACTAAAATCACTCAGCCTCCTGGCTAACTCCGCAACAAGAAGAAGTGAGAGAAAACATACAGCTGTGTTAGTATCCCCGTGCCTCAGTTTCCCTATACATATGATGCCTGACCCCAAAAGAGCTCAGATTTTGTTGAGTGCTCCATTGTCCTCAGAAGAAGGAGGTCATAGAAGTAACAAGTGTTATCCTAGGGCTAGACAAAACCAAACCTATTCTCCTGGGTGGCTGAGCAAAAAAAGTTACCAAAATCACTTATCAGTCACCATTAACTGAATGTCTGTTGGCTTTATCAGCATGGTTCTGAGAAAGGCTTTGGGCCCTGCTTAGATAAATAAGGTCTTTTGCTACTGCCACCTTAAGAAGCCTGCAGCCAGGGATACTTATTCACACCTGTGAGATCTAATGGCTTGGTCCTGGCGAAGCAGAGCAAGGAATGAGTTCATGGCAGAGAGTCTGGAATGTTGTGCTGCAGGGAAAGCAGGCAGAGCAATTCAGTGCTATAGCTTTGGGTAAGACACTTAGCTCTGCATCCCAGCCCTCTCCTCTGCTCAAGGTGATGCTACAAACATGCACCCAAGGGCCAGTTTGGGGTGAGTCTGTCAGGATTCTGTCATCTCTAGGACCTTTGCTCAGATCTCTACATGATCCACTCTATCCCTGAGCAAGTTCCCACTTGTAGCTACTGAAGTGATGGTTTGTTTTTTTGTATGATGATCATTAGCTCTGACTTGATAACTATGAATTACAGAGCTGTCAGGCTCCTACCTTGATACCCAAGTATCTAATAGACCAAACCAGTATCTCAGAGGTGCCATGCAGACAGATACGAGTTTCATTACATTACTTTCACAGCATGGGAACCAACACAAAGCAACCAAACAGTCTGCTT
This sequence comes from Psittacus erithacus, assembly GCA_009867235.2. NCBI lineage: Eukaryota > Metazoa > Chordata > Aves > Psittaciformes > Psittacidae > Psittacus > Psittacus erithacus. Next base: position 55,969 of record WYDI02025421.1, on the reverse strand, counting down.
AAAGTCATTTTGTAGCATGTAGCTAAACTAAGACTAAAACCCCAGGCCCCCCAAAAGGTCACTTTCCTATGGAGGACTGCTTCCAATGTTTGCTGCAATGACTGTAATATGTTTTCCTTTTCCTGAAGAGTTTCTTACTCTCAAATCATGCTAATGTAAATAAGAAGCAGGCCTCTCAGCACATCTCCATGTTCTTAGCAGAGCTGATATGGCTGCTCTTATCTCTACCGGCGCAAGTCCCCTGAGCTGTGTTGAAAAGCCTTTTATCAGATGCAATTTAAAGCGAGTTCTTTCTGCGATGTAGTTCTGCAGCTCTGGCAGGAAAGTGGGGCTTCTGACTAAATCTCCTCTGGTTTTGTTTAGCACTGGGGTGAGTGAGTAGGACAAGGTCCTATTTGTGGGGCCAGCAAGACAGGGCTGCTCCTTGCTCCTTCCCTGAAACAAGGCTCTGCTCCCTTAGTCAGAGGAAAACCCTGTCAAAAATGGCTTAACGATCTTCTAATATTTCCATGCAATTAAAGGCCACATCTGTCTCACAGACCCCGTCCTCCTTCGCTAATGTACAGACATGAACTAAACAGTCTGTCTTGTCGATTCGCAGGGTAACAAAGGGGCCTATTCATACCACAGGCACTTGGGCTATTTGGTGTGTGTGAAATGAAATAGAGTTTGCATTTGGAGAATAACCTGTGTTGGAGCTAGCAAGAGATTTCTGCTCTAATAAATCAATCAACTTTACCGGCTAATAAAATAGCCCGCCTCTTAATTCTGACTGTGCTAACCAGACAGCCACCCTACAGAGAGGCAACGGCAGGCTCTGTGCACAAGTGAGAACCTACACGAGCTATTAAAACTCTTAGGAGGAGTCAAAGCAAATAGGTGTCAGCCTGGCTGGAAGTTTTCAAGCCACTTCATTGAAGGAGTTATCCCTGGCCCAAGGAATTTGGGTGTCACCTCAATGGGTACGAGTTTTACCACTCTGCTGGCTCAGAGACAGGTATGGTTCTGCTCCTTCCTCTGCCTGCTCAGTTCTTTCTAAAGAAAATGGGAGCACTGAAGGAAGAACAAAACACCCAAACCGAGCAATCAATCACCCTTGGAAGCCCCATTTCTGATTTGTTAGTGAATGAGGGCTTAAAAAAAGAAACCAAATTGGGGCACACCCAATAGGCGCACACATAGACCCAAACCAACACTAACACTGTGTTTTGCCCTAACTCAGGGCAAAACACAGTGCACATATATCCAGGTGGATAGGGCAGTGCAAGGAACATCCTGTAAATGCCATGGGGAAATGGACTGTTGGGGTTTCTTTTTTCTCCTTCCTGAGCCCAGCACCTTGCCACGCTTGTCCATTTTTAGTCATGGTCTGTGTCTTTGCTGTCTTAGTGCTTTCACAATACAAAGACACTAATAATGTTCACACACCAACATACCTCATTTCCTCAGCTCTCAAGTGAGGAAGTGTACAAGGAAGCACAGAAAAGCTGGCTCTGTGGTTTCGGTACTAGAGTGATATTTGGGAGTTGTGGGATCATTTATCATCCAGGTGGCAAAACTGTTCAACTCAAGTCAAAGTTCTACATGTAAAATGAGGGGCAAAAGCCGGAGGCAAGGACACAGGGTAAGAGATGGACAAACCTAG
>WYDI02025421.1:0-54224 GCA_009867235.2 Psittacus erithacus | reverse complement strand
CAAGTCAAAGTTCTACATGTAAAATGAGGGGCAAAAGCCGGAGGCAAGGACACAGGGTAAGAGATGGACAAACCTAGAATGTGGTGAGATACTGTTGTTATAGCCTGAGGAAATGATGGAGGCTGGGAGAAGTTTTCCAGTTCTGATGTTGGACAGAGACACAAAATGATGATTCGGAGAAGCCCACCTGAAGTTAACTGAAATATTTTGTTTCAGCTATTCTGAATGTTTCATTGCAGCTTTAACCTTTTCAGTTTGCTTTAAAATATTGTGATTGGCTTATGCTTCTAAATAAAGAGTAGTTTCAAAACAAAACTTAGAAAACTTGAGAAAGCACCAAGAAGGGCTTTCAGAAAACTGCCAAAATCAGCCTTTTCAGTGAACAGGGCTTTGATAAACTTGCATCAAATTTATTAGCTCATCTGGTTCCAACCCCCTGCCACAGGCAGGGACACCTTCCAGTAGAGCAGGTTGCTGCAAGCCCCATCCAACCTGGCCTTGAACACTGCTGGGAATGGGGAAGCCACAGCTTCTCTGGGCAACAGTCATGGCAAGATATGTTTTACTAATGAAACTATAGATGCTCTACTCTCCTCTGATACTTCCTCACTTCACAGTAGATGTAACATCTTTAGGAATGCCAGAGGACCACAGGATTAGTCACCAGGGAAGCAATTCTTTCAGTACCATGAAAGAAAAATGTGAAGTGGGTGTTGTTAAACATGTCAAAATATTGCCTTGCTATATCTCCATACTAAAGGTCATGTTTAGGGGTAGATTTCACACCACTTTTCTCATCTGTGTGAGGCTTTTCTTTAACATGCGGTCAGGCAAGACACAAAGACCACTCTCTGAAGGTCAAACAGCACAAGTGCAGTAAAGTCAGGCTGAGAGCCCAGTTATATGGATTCTCACTGCTTTAGGTGCTGAGCCAGCGTGTGACACGTAAGTAAGGTGTTTCCTTTAGGGACATCCTCAGAGGCAAATACGGATCAAATGGGCAAAATACATTTTGCCCTTCATTTAAAGCTTTTGCAAATGCCACTCTCTGCCTCAACTTGCTCAATATTAAACTTCGCAGAGGTAAAACCTCAATAAGCAGGAGTGGAGCATTCTGCCTCTGTTTCATTCATCAGGCCTTTCCCCCCCATACTTGCCTGCTATTACCATTTCCTTCCTTGTCTTTCACATGAAACATATCCATTGCACACACCCACCCTGCCTCATTTGGCCACAATCACAGGGAAATTGGTTTACAATGACCTCCTTAAAAAAAGATGCTACTTCTGAGCAGTTCTTTCTTCACTCAGGGTCAGCAGCAAGCGGATGAGTGATGGGTCCTGGTTCCTTTCATAGGTGGGGCAGTTTCTCTTCAGTTTGTCCATCTCTGTCTTGACAAAATCATCTTATTTAACTATTTTCTTCTATAAACTGAAGGAAGAAATGATAATTGCTTTCGTTGAAGGGAGATGGGATTGACTATCTGATTAAAACTGACCACATACTTCAAAGACAGATCCAAGCTTAGGAAGTTGAAGTAATGTCAGTCTGAGTTTGGGTTTCGCTTCAGGAGAGAACTCTTAAAGATGTAAGCAGTGCAATATCTTCTTTGGAGGTACCCAAGTTCTTCTTTATATATGGCTTTAAATTTCTGGCTTAACTTAGACAAAAACTCTAAGCCATTCGGCAACATACTCCAGGTTTTTAGTTTGTTCTGTGGAGCAAACAGCACATTGCTATTTCAGAACAAAATAATACCGGTTTGAATGAAATTGCTGGGTTAAAGGTTGATGTCGTTACAGGCACTTTCAGTCTGGTCCTCTAAAAACTTAATTCATACATTAGGAGTCAGGGGCATCCCTCTGCAATTTGTTTGCCTTCCTCTCATTGTGTTTATGTAATTTACAAGCAGGTGCAAGTGTAACTTTTCCTCCTGCCTTCAGTAAAATAACAAATCCACTTAAACAAAATACACAGTTCAGTAAATACCAAGCAATACCCTAAATATTCGGTGAGAAGTTTGCACTCTTGTTGATCTCAGTTCATGTTCTAAGATGTGTTTAATTTCCTTTAAGTATGAGAGTGAAAATTAAGAGTGTGAATGAAGTGAAATAACCTGGGGTGAGAAGTGTATGTGACCATGGCTCGCTATATGCAGTCAACTCATCGCTTCACTAGCGCAAGAGCTGATCATTTTGCTGCCCTAAATTCTTTACATAAAGAATATTGCTGGATTGATTAATGATGAATGTCATGCTCGGTGGAACAAACCACAGCTTAACTGACAAATGATGCATTTCTTCAGAAAAAGCACACATTTTTACTCCAGCCCATAACGCAGTCAGTGAGAGAAGCAAAGAAGGTTAATGTATGTGTTACTATGTGGGTTATAGTCACACCCTCACCCAGACACAAACCCTGTGCAAGCTGCAGTAAGAACAACAGGAAATGGCCTAGGTTATTTATAGCATTATTGTGTTTATCCCAAAGTGATGCTCTGCACAGATTATTATGAAGCTTTTCGTGGGAGAAGATACAGCTTGTGTCAGCTGGAGGTTTGCAGGCACTTCACCCAATATGCTCTCTGCTAAACCTGTGTGGCCCCCAATCCTGGTGTCAGCCCCCCAAAACCTGTCTTTGCTTTTAAAAGTTCACTGTGTGCAAGGACTCCTCTGCGGCTGACCCAATGGGTCACACCCCAGTGCAAACAGGAGCCCTGGTAACTGCTGAGTTTGTACACTTACACACAAATACGCTTTGGTGCTTTTGGGGTCCAATTCACAAAGAAACTGAAGACACCAAAACCCTTTTATCTCAATCTTCAGGTTAGTCCACTCCTGGGATTCTTTTTGTTTGGAGAACTATTTCCATGTCTTTGTCTTTTATTTTCAGGTAGGGCAATGAAATCCCTTCCATTTATCCCTTTCTCCTGGGCAGGCACTCAGCAAAAAGGAATTGTTTTCTTGGGAAGATCCCCTACATATGCCAGCCTCAGCCTTGCCATCTTTCCGCTGATCTGAACATTGTAGAGTGAGTTTTTCTAATGCAATCTCATTGTCTAAATTTGGCCTGAAGTTTGATAGAGCTAAAAGAACCCACCACATATGCGAAATGAAATAGATAGTACAACAATTTACTATCTCTGCAGGGTGAAAAAGCCTCCACCTACTCACAAAACCTATGCAAGCATGTATCCATCTATGCAGAGCAGTTTATCTCCCTGAGATACAGAATGAGGAGCATTGAAATATTAATGATAAAAAAGTGTAACTCAGAACCTGTTGTCACTTCATTGTCAAGGCAGTTTCTTATCCTAGTCACATCTGAGGTGTGTTCCACTCCTGAAGGGCTCATGACCATTCAGCTCCTTTCTTTGCTTACACCCCATCATGCCTAAAAACCTCAATTAAAAGCAATCAGAAAAATCCATCAGATACACTTAGGCCATTTACAACCTGTGACAGTTATTAGCAAAATGTTAACCTTTCCTTTGAGAGAAGAGAAGCAAATCCTGCTATAATTTAAGCTTTCAAACATCATCCCTCTCTATCTCTGCAGTAAATCAGAGCATCTCCAAGATGCCATTGTTTGCAAATATAATAAGTCCTAGGTTTGGCTGTTTAAAAACCAAAGAGCAACAGAAAAGCATCAGGAAGTCCCTGTGAATATGAGCAGGGCTGCATTAATGCAGTTGAGCCGATATTTGAGCAGAGCTTGCTCCTCTGAATACCTTTCAAAGCATTATAGCATTATCACTTCTATTAGTGCTTCATTAGGGTTGCACTGATCAAGACCAGTTTTCCTGGGCTAATTTGCATCCTATTCTGACAGGTGCTAGTCCAGGTGTCCTATTGTCACTCTGAATTAATAAACATGATTCAAAACCCTCCTCCTTTTCCCATGTGTGTGATAGAGGAATAATAGAAATGGAATGGGTGGGGAATGGGGGGCAAAATGACTTCTCTGACCTCAGCTCCCAAAAAGGCCTTTCCTTTTTTTGCCTGGGGTTTTGCCAGGTTTAATTTTAAACTGGGGAGCCCACACAGCACTTCCCTGGCATCACCTAGCCGTCAAATGACTCCCATGCCCTCCCCTCACTGCCTTGTGTCAACCTTTAGGCAGGGCTGCCCACAGGACACAGTAGAGTGCATCACAGAATCATAGAATCCCAGACTGGTTTGGGTTGGAAGGGACCTTAAAGCTCATCTAGCTCCAATCCCCTGCCACGGCAGGGACACCTTCCACTAGAGCAGCTTGCTCCAAGCCCCTGTGTCCAACCTGGCCTTGAACACTGCCAGAGATGGGGCAGCCACAGCTTCTCTGGGCACCCTGTGCCAGTGCCTCAGCACCCTTACAGGGGAGAGCTTCTTCCTCACATCTCATCTCAATCTCTTCCCTGCAGTCTGAAGAAGCTCACTTTCATTAACTAATTGCTGACATTCTGATGGAATTAGAATGCGAGTCAGGCTTTCCAGATGAAAATCGGATACCACAAAAGCTGGCAACAGCACTGCCATGTCATCAAGCATTTCTACTTCAGTCCTTCCATAGAAGTTGATTAGCCCCACACTGTCCTGTCTCATGCTTCTCTTTACTCTTATTTCTCAAAGCCTTTCTGGCATGTGGTATCCAGAACCAAGTGCCTTCTGCCATGTGTGCTCATATCATACAGAGTGTTTATTATGAGCCCAGCTTGGTGACATGAGAGTATGAACGCAGAGGCAGCTCACAACTGTGCTGGCCTTGTTTGCTGTTTTCACCTGCCTGATAACTCTCATCAGCTGAATCCCTCCTCAGATTTCTTAGTTCTTTTCTGACAGAGATGAAATGCTTTTAAGCCTAATACCGGGGCTGCCCTCTTAGCCTTTGGGTGGGTGCAGAAGCTTCCCTCTTACTTTCGACAGGGCAGCTCACTTAGTTCTTGGGTTACTCAAGCCACATGCCTCATTTCCCACCTCAGATCTCCATCTCTCATCTAACCTGCAAGATAATGCTCCATCTAAAACTACAGGAGGTGACTGTGAATGGCAACGAATGACTATCAGGAAACCAGGCTTTCTATGACTCAGGTTGCCTTATACATCTTCTTCTTTACCTTGTGCATCTTTTTATGAGGATGAGGAAAGAACCAGCCTCTCTCAATGAAAGGTTCACATCTGAGATCAGGGCTTCCACTCCTCCAACACCCCCGTGCCCAACCGCACTGAAGAGTTCCATGAAGCGGGGGCAGGCTCCGAGCTTGCTCAAAAGGCAAAACTCATTTTAGCTGCATTCACACACACACCCCCGCTTTGTTTTTTAAGGATCAGCTTGCACCAACTGGCACTTGCTAAATGACTGTCGAACAAGACAAAAAGCACACCCCCCCCTCACTGGAAAGCACTTGTCCTTAGCAAGCAAAGCGCTGTGCCCCTGCTCATAGCCACCGTCAGGTGCGTGCAGAAGAGGTTCTCAGTTCTATAGAGCATTGAGAGACAAGAGCTGCTTCTTGTTATTGCAGCCCCTAATGACAAGTTGCCTGCCACGTACCCAAGTGTGATCTGGAAGCTGATTAGCACCTGTCTCAGCAGGCCAAAATCAAACAATGACAGTGAGTTGGTTGGTGAGCAGCACTGGTTGAGAGCCCCCTCGGCACGCCTCTGCCTCACTGCTGCTCAGCACATGCTTTCAACCAGCTTTGTTGTGCTTCACATGCACATTATATACCTTCCTGCTCAGGAAAAACAACCCATGGCTAATGTGGCTTTTACATCTTTGATTATCAGGGCTGGAAAGAGGGAAGTGTCCCTCTGAGTGTGTAGTCTTGAGCAGATGACAGCCACTGCTCTTCCATTGGCTTCCAGAAAGGTGTGTGTGGTGCAGCTATCACCCAGCCTGTGGATGCTCAAGCTTGATTTGTGTGTCATGTGAGATATCTGTTGACGGGATTGTTTTAGGTTATGTGGGCTTCAGGGCAGAGCGCTTTTTTTCTGTGTTTCATAAGTGACTAGAATATCTTATGTCCTATAAATAGCGTCTTTCCTTTCCTAGCTGCAAAAAAAAACCCATCTTTTACATCCAGCTGCTTTGAACTTTATTTCAGCAAGGATTTTCTATTGACGTTTGAGGCACTACAGCATTTTCATCCAGGGCTTACAATCTTTGTGAAGATCTGTTGGCTTTCAGCCTTTCCTCAGAAGAGCATTACGCATTTGTAACTTACAATTAGGACAAGCAAGGCACAGAAACCTCTAATGATTTGCTCAGGGTTTCAGGGTAAGAAAGAAGAATAAAGCCAAGGAGACTCCTCTTGCAGGGGTTTGCTTTAATGACAGAACAGCACTCTTTAGAAAGGTCTAGCTTTTCTGAGGACATGTGAGTGTGATTGCTATCTGCTAAGCAGATACCAGACAGGAGATCTTTCCTCTTCATCTTTTTACTAAATAATAGATGACTGATTATGATCTTAGATGATAAGAAAACTTCATCATAGATAATTTCAGGTTTCTGAACATGTTTCTCTTATCTCTATAATCCATTAAGTTAGTCATAACAAAGAGTGAATAACCAAGTGCACAACTTGGACACAATTCCTGGGTGTGGGAGCTGGCCATCCTGCTTCATGCCGTATCAGCTCCAGACCAAATATCATGCACATAAGCAGGTCTGTAGCTGCACAAATCCATGTCACTGCAGTACTGGGTTTAGTAACAGAGATTCGGATGAAAAACTAGAGGTTTTTGTCCCACAAAATCACTTTTGAAGCATTTCATGTGTGCATTGTTGCAGAAATCAACAGCAATAGTCACTTAAACAAATACGTTTAGGCCAAACTGAGTTCAGGTCAGTTCTGATAGAGTCAGTGGGACAGCAAAGGTGTAAAAGATGCTATTTACATATATGCAAATCAGCATTGCCTGAAACAGATCCATTTTCCAACTGTTTGCTTAACTCCACTAGTTTAACCTGCAAATTATACCGAGTAGAAGTGCTATGCGCCTGTCATCCACTGCAGCTGATGACACTCAAAAGCTCTTTGCTTACTTAGTATGTTGCACATTCACTGAGAGCCTTGTATCAATAGCCAATGCCACCATCTGTACCGTACTGTCTCATAGACAAAGCTCATCTGCCGATACATCTGACACTCAGGTACAGCCCACTTCACACTGGTTAATTCCTTACAGCTTTTGGACTTAAAACTATGGCAGGCCTTCTAATCCCTTATGAAAAATCCCATACATGCACTTTTACTTGCTATTAAAGGTCTAAGTTCACAGAGGTAGAGAACAGCGCCTACAAGAACTCATGTGTGAAGCAGAGAAGTGTTTGGAAAGACACGTTCTGAAGCAGTGATGCAAATGTGAGGGAACCAAAGGCTGGTTCTTGTGTCATAAAATAGGCTCTGAAAGGAGCACACACCTTCCTAGCATGGAGGTTCCTTTAGGGTTATCTTAATTATTAATTTCTTTTTCTTTTTGGAAGTCTGGTTTTGAAACTACCAAACTTAGAGCTGCAAAATTATGAAAGGGTAAGAAGTCAATGGAAGAAATGGGCAGAGAGAGTGGGGTCCTGATTCTGTGCTGGCTGTAATCTTTTAACACACATAAAAGTTTGGCTGATGTAAGAAACCATCTGGTGTTTAAACCTCGTGAAGCTTTAGCTGTGTGCTCTATGTATGAATCGATGGAGCAGCTTCAGAAGCACATGCACGTAATCTACTGGGCTCATTCACCAGGCAGGCCAGGGCACTTGCTGCAGAAACCTGAACACAGACTGGGACTTCACACTCGTCTTACTCCTTCCAGACAGCTCATAATGGTCTTTGGTCTCAGGGAAAACATAGCTGCTTGTCACAGCTGCAATGCTGCAAACCCCCGTACAAAGTTCATGACTCAAAAGGTGGATAACCATACCCATATCTCAGGAATATGGTAGGAGGCTGTTGAGTGTTCAGAACATAATGGGAAGAGCCACTGGGTTTCTTTCTGCTCATTACATCGGAGGAGGTGCCTGCACTGAGATCACTGTAGCTGCTGCTCGTGAATACAACTCCCACCTTATAAAAGCATCTACTCCAGATCGACCAAAAAAGGCAGAGAGGGAAGGAAGCACTTGCTTACTTCTACAGATGAGAAACTGAGATAGAGATGAAGTGAAATGCCTGAACTCACACAGGAGCCTTCGTGGCAGATTAACAGGCTGAGCCAGGCTGGCCTCCGCTGAGGACAAAGGCTGGAGTGAATTAACTGCTCACGGAGTTTTCTGGCATTGCAAAACCAGAATTGCATCAGGGAGGGATCTTCCAGTGTGTGTTAATGCCAAGCACCAGGAACAGCCTGTGCCACTCCAGTGACTCACACTGTGGAAAGACGAATGCAACTGGGAGCAGGTGCAGCTGAGGGCTAAGGAATAACTGGGAGAAGAGGGTTTATGACACAGATTATAAGTTATCCCAGCAAAACAAAGGCAGAGAGGTACAGCAGTGGGCTGTGAGCACACTGGGGGCATAACGTTAGGGAAAAGAAAGTGCTGTTTTAGCTACTAGTGCTGGTGTGAGAAACGTATGAATCAGTCACAAGCAAAGGTCAGTCCAAAACCAGAGGAAACTGTTTAAACCTCAGCATGAAGTTACAGAAGCCCTTTTCAATGCGGAGCAGTGGTGGTGGAAAGGAAATCCATCCACCCTTTACAGAAACCTGGAAGCTTTTGTGAAAGGAATGGTAGAGCATGGTCATGTCTGACAGCAGAGAGCAGAGCTCAAGAACTGCTTCCACTCTGGAGTTCAAATCAAGTGCCTTAACTTTTCTTTGCTCCTAAGGAATTTTGAAGAAGACTCTCATCATATACACTGCTTAGCACAACAGAGACCGTTCTGCACCACTGTAGCACAGATAATTCACAACACTAACCATCAACCATAATTACACCCTTCCTGAAGTAGAGATGACATGTAAGAGCAGCAAAAACTAAGAGCAAGAAACTAACTGCAAGCTTACCCCATTCATTAGTGACCACCCCATATTCTGTGAGATACAGCCAGATGTAAATCCAGAGGATTCCCTGCAAGCAAGCTTGAACTCGGTGTGTAGCTTTCTCTTTCCAAAGGGAATGAACTCTCCATTTGTTAAAACCTTTGCCCACTGCTCTAGAAGTGCTGTGAAGGCAAAAGATCCCCATAACTGTGAAGCTGGGTTTTGGAAACCAGTGGAGTGGTGGCATCCTAAATACTGACATGCAGAAACTGCGTGTCCCAGGCAGGAGCTTGCTGGGGCTTAGAATTAGAAGTGAATGCACCCTTTTTCCTACCAAGAGAGAGTATGTGGTGATGCATACTGGGGAAGCGTTTCACACACCCTTCTGTATATCACTACTCAAAACCCAGAGGACCCAGAATCATTGTCATGGGGAGGACAGAGCTGCTTTTCGGAAGAAAAGGACTAGAAGGTACCAGGACAAAGCCCTGGTCCAGATCTTCTATAAAATCACTGCATGGATAAGGAGTAACACTTTTCAGTCTGGACCTGTCTGTGCTCCGCTTTATGCAAGGCAGGAGGCAGACAGCAGCACAAAGCCAGGGTACTGTGAGATTTTGCCCAGCTGCTGGATAAGCGGCAGGATGCGAGGAGCTGGAGTTTGGGCCACATGCCATTGTGATAGCCACAGTTTCCCTTCAGCTTACTAGAGACGTCTCAGATTTCAAGTACAATCTCAGTGTCACCGGGGAATTCACCATCGCTTGGATAAAACGCAGCACACACAACATATGCATGCACAATAGAGAATGGGATTCAGGAGAAATCTGCGCAATTAAAAGCACCCCAGATCCCGATAAGACACACTGCTTTGAGCATCAGTTCCTCACTTAACATCGTATCGTTCTTTCTCTTGTCACAGTGGAGCTGTTACAGGCAGTTTGGGTTATATTTGCAGGCTGATACTCAGAGTTCTGACCTAACAAATCCCTTCAGTGCATGCTTACTTTAAAGCCTGGCTGGTTCTAATGAAGTCAGATGTATTTGCTTATGGCTCTTAGGAATAACACCAAAACATAAATATTTGTGCTGGGGAAAGATCTGCATGTGCACAGTGGATGCAATTAAGGAAGGATGTTACCAGCATGTCACGTGAATTTTGGGAGCAAGTTCAAGTTAGGAGTGTCATCATCTTATTCTTGCTGGAGCAAAGCCTCTCTGAAGTATCACGGATCACCCAGACTGTAGTCTAGATGCCCAGTACACCTCAAAGCCACCCAGAACAGCTGTGGTACATACTCAAAACAACTTTTAGTCCTTTGGGATCAATTTCTAAGCTGTGAGATCACTACAATGTGGCTTTGAGCGTTAAATGTGTCAATAATTTCTGGCTCTAGTGATTTTTCTGTGTATCAGAGGTAAAATCATGTGCAAGGTCCACCCCTGCTCCAAATCCCTGGGCAATTCTATTGCCAGCAACCTGTGAATGGCCACCAGGACTCTGAATCTCTGATGGTGACTTCCTGAGTGACCAGTTGCTTCCTGCATTTCAGCTCCTACTTGGTTTATTTTAATTTGCCTGCTTAGGTTGTGGGCTCTTATTCCATCTACGTGCCATGCTTCATCTTGGTGTGAGCCTCTGGGGACAACTCCCATAATACAAGGAATTAATCATGACTCATGACTTCTGATTCTAATCAGGAGTCAGTCCTAAAAGCTGATCTGCAACACAGCGCCCATGGACAAATAGAGAGTAAATCAATGAAGGTTTTATAGAAATCGAATTACACTGTATAGAAATTGTTCCATAAACAGAGCACGGCAGAAAAGGTGAAACTGCCTTGATCTTCCCCTGGATTTTACAGAAGTGATATAACTTTCTGATACCTTTCCCCAGTTAATCTAAAGTTATTTGATTCTAAGTGATATTTTTCAATATAAAGGCATAGGATTTTGTTATTACACAAGAAAACCACTAATCAGTACACTGAAACCTGAAGAAAGGCAATTCTGTAGGAGGGCAATGATGTTAATTCTTTTCCTTGCTTAAAGTCCCTTCACTCCTGCTGCTCCCTTAGGCTGGGTGAGGATGGCTCCCTGGAAGCTGCCTTCTTGCTAACTGATGTGGTGCAGTAATCCTCTCCTGCTTCAGGCTCTAATCACTTCCTATCTCTGGCCGCCCTTTCACATGCACACACCAAATACGTATATTAGAGCATAAACAGAAAAGAGGGCAAATCCAGACTCTGGTATCCTATTCCATATTCTGCCGTTCCTGAATATTGATGGTTTGGATAAATGAACCTTGATATAAGCTGCCTGTTCTGGGCAAGCTGAACTTACAAATCTCCCCCTTCTTTCTAAGCCTGCTGAGCACTGGTGTTTTGGATAAATGGGTGAAGTCAAAGCACGAAGGAATTGCACTGATTTCAGGAGAAATTTGCAGGTATTCAGTTTCTCAGAACCAGGCCCCAGTTTGCAGTTTGTACTAACAGATAGCTCCATACATCTGTAGTTGCTTTTAGCTATGTTCAGAAGCACTTTTATAGGCACCTACCTACTCTAGCAGAAAGTGTCCCTGCCCGTGGCAGGAGGTTGGAACTGAAGGAGCTTTAAGGTCCCTTCCAAACCAAACCAGTCTGGGATTCTGGGGTTCTAGGACTGAACTAAGAGCTGCAGCCCTATAGCAGCTAAAGGAAAAATAGTTGTAAGAGAAGAGTAACAGCCATTCAGTGGGATGATTGAAAAGAATAATTCCTGTTAAAACGTACAGGGCTGACAGTTCAGGTAAGCACAAGAGCAATGCCATCCATACTGAGTATCTGTAACCATACTGGGGAGCAAACTTGTGCCAGTAGCCTACATATTTCAGCAAAAAGCTCTAGCCCCATGTTCAAGTACCAAATAAGTTCACACAGACAAGCCCATGCAAATCAATGAGATCTCAGCACCTGATTATTTGCCTTAGCAGAACATCACAAAACCTCTGTCTCTAGTAACACGCAGTGCCTTTGGCCAAACCTTTTCCTTTGTGCTTTGCTTTACTAGACTAGGGCATCGTGGCTGTCAGTTCATTTCAACAGCAGTGCAGCTTTTGCCTCTCCACAGCTGGCAATGCAAAACTCAAGTAGATACGAAGAGGGCACTAGCACTCTAGGCAGCCTGACTAAGACACCAGGCAGAAGAGAAATGAAAGGCAAATGTTCGATGCTAACATTATATGAAGCCCCAAGGAGATTTGGAACAGGAGCAGTGGAGGAGTTACAGTTTCCTTTGTTCTGTTAAAAGGAAAAAGGAAACACATCAGGAAGCCAGACTGTGGAGCACAGGAAGTCTCACTTTGGCTGATAAAAAGGAACTGATGTGAGGTTGGTTCAGATGCAGTTATAAGTCAATCAAGCTTGGAACAACAAGAGGAGCTATTCAGAAGAAGCCAGAGAGCCAAATTCTGCTTTTAGCTGTTAAAAAGGGGTATTTTAACCTCCCTTTATCTTTTCCTTATCTTCTTTTCTGTTTTTTTAAAGAAAGCTGCTGCAAAAAACATTCAAATCAGAATTCTCTCATCGGGCAGAAGTCGGTTTCCCGAACTCACCACACCTTCCACTGACCCTACTGTTCCTTACTCCAGTTTCTGGCTTTCACTCATCAACCAACCTAAAAACCTGTATTCTTGCTGATTTGTCTCCTTCCTCAGATCAAACACAGCATTATTCAGAAGGGCAGGTTTTGCTGAGTGAGAAATAGGCAGATGACTAATTAAAGGCTCTCCTGCCTGTTATGTTATTTCCACTCCCTCTGTGTGCCTGACAAGCATGGCCCATCATGCTAATGTCCAGTTCCTGGCGTGCAGCTTTGTCAGGCTGGGGTTGGGGTGTTATAATTACTTTCTTACTCCTTTCCAGCCCTGTGGTCAGTTGAGGTCTGGGTTAGCCTATGCTGGAAGAACAGGGACAAGATATATGCAAATAAAGCACTAACTCAGCTGTAGCCATGGCGTTTATTTCAGGAGCCTCTCCTGAGCTGTGTTTCTGACAGTATTTTAGAACAGAATCAGGAAAAGAAAGAATTCTTGATGCACATGAAGAGTCAGGGTCGCTTTCTTCACAGCATCATACCAGCACTGAAGAGAAGCAGAGGCTGGGATTTTGCAAGCTGCCCGTGGGATTTTGCCTTACTGCTCCCATCTATTTCCAGTGAGAACTGTATACTCAATGTTCCTTAGCCGGCTTTGCAAATCTTAATCAACATGGTTATAGAAGCAAAATACTTCGGTAAGCACCTAGAAAGCAGCCTGGATGGCAGAGGGCGCAGTTACCTTTAAAAGCTAATGACAATTACAGACTGCCAATGCTGTTACAAACCAAGTTGCTTGCTCAATCAGACACATATGCACTTACATACCTATTTTGGGGGCTTGGCTTCAAAACATCAAAGGAAACCAGAATTAAAGTGTCTCTGGTGTCAGATAGCACTGGACCCTGTCATCATTGCCAAGTTTTGCCTTTGGTGCTATTTGTCACTGGAGAAACAGTTTCTCAAGACATACTTCAATGTCTTCAACAGTAACATACAGTAATGTACAACCCTTTTGTTTAGGTCTCAGTCTTACAGCTAAAGGAAAAGCTTTTGGTAGCGGAGGTGGGGGAGGAGGGAGGTAACGTTTGTGGCTTTACTACAAGAGACAGGTTTCTAGACCGGTGTTACTCACTGTGTAGATACGCATCAGTAATTATGTGGCCTCTGTAACGAGAGGAAGAAAGAAAATAAGCAGTAGATGCATTAACATCTTGAAGGCTTTGATATTTGGAGCTCAGTAGATTATACATTGTCCTGCACCATACACTGCTGTCTGGACAATTCAGGTTGGTGATAAGTTACTTGCTCAGCACCCTGAGTGTCCCTGAGTCTGTGATGATGCAGCGCACAAGTTAGCAAAGGTTAGGGCAGACTGTTTGCAGAAGGAGGCAGAAAACCACATTTGTGCGGTGATATTTTAGTCTGTATTTTCAAAAGCAGCTATAAATACGCGCTCGCAGCCTTTCACAAAGACATTTGTTCGCTCAGAAAGAGTTCTTAGGCATCACCCATGGGAGTGGTACAGGGCTTTGTACAAGAAGTACACTGCAGGCAGCTCTTTTCACATCATGTGCGTTGTGCGCTCATGTTCACACGTGCGTGAGAGCACAGCAGAAGTACAGACACTGGAAAAAGATCTCTTGTTTGATTCAGAACAAAAGAGTTAAAGAGAATTTTACATTTGGGGGGAAAATTGGCTTCAAACCAAGTTGTAAAGCTAAGCTTAATGTATTAGACCTGTTTTTTCCAGGCAAGCCATGCCCACATTCACGCACGCTCTAGTACTCACACCATGCTTCTGCAGCATGAGGTGTGCAGCAAAGCCACAAATATCTGAACATCTGAAGTTAAGGCTCCCTTGGCTCGTTTAATTTTGCTTGCACTGAGACAGGACATAAGGTCTTTCTTTAAGTGGCCAAGTAAACGCAAGCAGAATGAGAAAGTTTTGTTTTTCCAACGCAGCTTATGAGGTGCTGCAGAAGAACTTCACATGTGGATGTTTTACTGGGAGAAAAAGCATGGAAGATGCTCAGTGTTGGGAGGTTGTACATTTATAATCTACATTCATACCTCATTCTAGGCCTGATGCTCTGCAAGGTGAACTGAAATCAGGAGGGAAGCCTTCTCTAAGAACAGAGAGACCTGAAGAAAATACAGTCTGCTTCCTGCAAAAACTGATATAAATGCCCTTCCCCCAGCATATCTCACCTTATCAGCCTGTCATCTAAGACCTCACCTCGAGGTGCAACCTTCCCCTTTGCTTCTCTTGCTTTCTGTCCCTTTCTCATAATACTCCTGTGAATACCATCCTTGCACACCAGAACTCCAACAAAACTCTCCTTAGAAGAAATGCTCCAAGAAATGACAAAGGAGGATCACAAAATTTAGATAAATAACTAAACTAAAAGCATGAAATCCTCAAGATATGCACGCTACTACTTAAAGTGACCACATCCTGTTAGGGTGAAATCCACAGCAGTGGAGAGAAACCGTACAAGACTCTCAGCACCTCTGTTAAAGGCTCTGAGTGAAACCCCAAGTGCCTAAAATCTAAGCAGTTGTGCTGTTTTATTGTAGGTTTGCTTCAGACAAACCTGCCTTCCCTTAGCAGGAATAATTCCACTACAGAGCAGCAGAGCTACTCAGACTCTGAAGAGACTTCCCCAGTGGTTTACTTGCAAATGGGAGTTAGTACAAACACCTCAAGTCGACAGCACGCAGCACATGATTTTAAGTTCATACTAAGGCAAAAGGCACCCATGGTCATACAGAGTTTGGAGGGAAAATGATGTAGCATTATAAAAATATCCTAATTACAAACATTTCCAATGGGTTTTTTGCTGTTGTCTATTAGAAAGCTGCTATGCAATACGAATGCCATCTGAGTAGCGACTAGGGTTATGAGGGAATATCGTCATTTATCCCTTGGATACTTCAGATGGCTCTGTTCAAAATTGCTTTTGAGGGACAGCAACAGGGAAAATCTCCAGTCAGCAAACGTCTCTGTGAACTTAGTTTATAGGTAGGGGTTTTTTCATTCTAGAGATGAAGATTCTTGCCCTCGAGGTCAATGCTTTTGTGCCAGGAAGGGCCATCTCTACAGGGCCAAAGCCAGGGCAGTTTAAAAATGGCAAAACAGACACTACAAGTTGCTCAGAAAGGAAACGTGTTCTTAGATCAAGATCTTGATGGCCAAGTTTCAGGCCGAGAGGCGAACGCCCACAGTTCACAACTGACAAGAAACAGTGATTGCAAGAGAAACCCTACCCCACCCTTTGCTATAGCAACACCAACACACAAGTTGTCTTCTCATGGAAGGAGACAAGTATGGTTGTCATCTCCTTCAGTAATGCAAAATGTTCATTCAATGCCCTTCAGATGGTCTCTTCTGTCCAGAACATAAGGATAAACATGTTTGCACAGAATGAAAGCAGCAGCTACACAAAATGTGGGGTTTTAATTAACAGACAGGCTTTGGCATGTATATTTGCTTTAATTATTGTCCACATGTAAAGTGGAACTGAAACAATTAAACAGTTTAAAACCACACCATTTGTTATGGTGAGGAAGTCCATGCATGGGCATCTTGCTGAGATTAGATGTACTCATTTTTGATTTATTTAGGGCAATAAAAAACAAACCCTGCAAACACAATATAAATTAAGCCAGAGCAGGATGTTAACCCAAAGAAGATGTGATTTGGAAGCGTGCAATAAAGATGTTACCAACGATTTAAAATCCATGCAAACTCAAGCTGTCATGAGTTTCACTGGCTCCCAATCATCTTTTGCAAGTGTTGCTTGCAGAATATGAACTGAAGATGGAAATGAACTAATAAAGATACAGATTTGCTGCACTTCTATTGCCATAAAAGACCGTAGAGCATTGCTCTAGAGGTCACTTTTTAAACCAACCAGTCCACCTCCCATGCCAGATATTAGAATCATAGAATCAGCTAGGTTGGATATTGAACAGATAATTTGAAGAACACTGCAAAGCTTGCCTCCCCCTCCTCAGTAAGTGCTCTAACTCCCCTCAGGATAAATAACTATTTGTGGAGAAATAAAAACATGTTCTAGACCTGGCACGTTGGCTCAGCAATATCATATGGGACGTAAGTCAGTGCCTGATGGGGAAAGATGACCTAGAGTCCCAGCTGATCCCATTACATATGTTTAAATCCATGGAGTTCCCTGAGCTATGGGTTAAAAAGCTCTGCAAACAACTTCAATTCACACTTGCACACAATGTGCACAAAGCATGTCCACATCTATTCACTGATCAAGCTCCGTTCCTCCAGGACCATGCGATTGAGAGTCCTTAGGACACACATCAAGCCTGCAGTGGATGCACCCCTTTACTACTAAGTTACACTGCAGTTGGGCAGGTTTGCAGCTAAATTACTCCATGTAGGCAAAACCAGCTGTTAAGACTCTTTCTGAATGGCCTAAAAACATTAAGAGGAAAGTACAAACCGAATACTGGAGGTTGCAAGGCGAAGGGAGAGATTTCTATAGTAAACTGAATTCAGACTCCTGCATCTGCCAAGTGTGCAATTAAATGTCTTTGGCTCAATTAAAACAATTACTCTGTGGAATAATTCTGGTACACTTGAGAAAACAATCCCTTGTACTGTTTGAATTGCTCAAGAAGACAACCATCTGGAAGGCAAAACCCTCTCCCGTATCTCTTCTGTGCTACACAGCATTTATGTTCTACACAGACTCTACATCACTGGGTTTACAGAGGAAAGCCCTTCTTAGCCACACTGGTAGACTTTATTTGGTCCCTCACTGTGTTCTTGCTCTCGTAATAACAGAGCTTTTGCTGTGCCTTTTCTAGTCACTTACGTGCATCTTTCTGCCCTACTATTTCCCAACATAAAGACATAGCTTTAAGATAAATCAATGCCTACCTCCTATAGCACAGCAGACTTAAGGGGATGATTGCTTTCCAATTGCTTTCCTCTGGCTACAGTACAACTTTGCTTTCCTGCATCCTAGAGTTTAGAAAATCTCCCCTGAAGGACAGGTTATGGTGGAAGCTTAGCACATTCAAAACATTTGAGCATCTCAAGCCACATCCTCTCCCGTTGCCCTTCATCTGAGACAAGCAAGGCAAGGTAGCCTAACCCCTTCCTTTTAGAGGTGAACTGCAGCAAATCTGGCTATGTGTGGGTCAGATATAAGGATGGTGAGGCACTGGAATACCCAGAGAAGCTGTGGCTGTCCCATCCCTGGCAGTGTTCAAGGCCAGGTTGGAGAGGCTTGGAGCAACCTACTCTTGTGGAAGGTGTCCCTGTTTGAGCTTTAGGATCCCTTCCAACCCAAATTGTGATTCTATGATGAGAAATATCAGATAATCCTGAGGAACGCTGGTCTAAGTGCATGGTATGGAAAAAGATAGGACATGGGGAGCTGAGGCAGACTGCTGATGATGCTGGAATTGCTCAGTACCCAAAAGGAGACTGATGTATCTGGACCCCATCTCTCTTAGCTTAAACAGTCAAATTATTTCTGGACTAGAAGTGACCTGGGATGCGGCTGAGTTCCTCCTTTCGCCACAGCCTCCCCAACGTGACTACAGGCCTGTCGCAGTTCCTCATCTCCAAACCAGAGGGGCTGAGAAGGGAGCAATAATACTTTGCAGCATGGGGAGAGGAGGAGCTCGCATTAGGCACCATGAGCTACATGGGTTGTGGCAATACTTCAGAACCTTTCCAAGGGTGGTGGTGGGGGCCCATGGCCTGCGCAGCAAAGCAAGTCCATGTGTGCATCACGGCACATATACAGGTAGGAGATTTCTGCACTTTCACTGTACAGTATTTCAGGCTCCACAAATCAAAGAAGGTTGTGGTGCTCTGAACGTATCCTGAATGAGGCCCGGGTTCCTTTTGGTACAGATCTAAGGAGGTGGTGGGGGAAACATGTCTTATTCCTGCCATTCCTCACAAAGTTTATGCTTTCAACACTCCCGCTTTCTCTCCTTCTTTCTCACACCCACCCTTTCATTCCCTCTTTCCATTCTCTCTTCCTGCCCACCTCCTTCGCTCCCCCTTCTTTTGAGACCCTTCCAAGCAATGCACTTGTCACAAGCTGCAACCTAAGGGAGAAAGTTTCAGTTCCTGTCAGTTTGCAGCTTCTTTCTCCCCAGGTCAGCATAAACAACACAAAAAAGAAAGACCAACCCAGCAAAAATAGACTGGTTTTAAGAAGAGCTCAACACCCCACCCAAGCAATAGGCATCTTTCGAAATCCTCCAACCCAAACACACCCACAGCGTCTCTCCCTTCAAGGCTCTTCTGTTCAAGCTGCTTCTGTACTGCAGTGCTCCTTCAAGAAGAGCCCGTAAGGAGCGCACAAGGGTCCCCCCCAGAGCAAGAAAGCCAGCCCCCTGCTGCCTGGGCTTTGAGTAACACCGCCGGCCACCTCCAGGGGCTTGGGAAAGGCTTGGTTTATCTTTGCAGAGGCTGAAGGACCGGCCGGTTGGATGGGGGGAGAAAAGGGGGAACCGCTCTCCAAGTCCCAGCAGCGTCCTGGGTTGCTCAAGGCCACCAGAGGTTGGTTATGTTCGTGGTTTTTTGCCACACTCTTAGCTTCCCCTTCCCCCTGTCTGGCCCCAAGCTAGCCAGGGGGATGTTTCACCCCACGCCATCCCCGGCCCTCGCTTTCTCCCCCCATAAAGCAGCCGGAGGAAACCCACGGGAGACCCCCAGAACCAGCGGCGCATTCCGAGCAGAGCCGGGCGAGGAAACCCGAGCCGGGGACTCACATCTGGGGCCAGCTCCCCCCCCCCGCAGCCCCGGGGCAGGAGCTGTCAGTGCCTTTCCGCCGCAGCCCGCCGCGCCAGGCGGGGCCCCGGGGCCGCCCCGACGGTTCCCTGCCGGCTGCGGAGCCTCTCGAGCACCGGGGAGGTGAAGGGGAGAGCCCCAATACGCTGCGGCGGAGCGGGAGGAGGATGAGAGCGGACGGATGGAGCCAGACCCCAATCCTCGCTACCTTTCCCAGAGTCCCCAAGCCTGGAGGGCTCCCCCAGCCCCTCTTCCCCCCTTTACCTTAATAGTGCCGTCCATTTAGAATAACTTCCAGCCGGGACCAGCAATATTCCACACATTGACCCGGTTTACCCTGCAACCGAAGCCTCCTGAAGTTTGTGTGATCCTCCTCTGTCCCTTCGCTTTCCTCCCTGCCCTTGCAGAGGGTCTGCGTCGCTCCCCTCTCCTCCTCTCCCTCCCTCCCCGTCTCTCTCTTTTTTTAACTTTGGTTGTTGCAGCAGAGCAGAGCGAAAAAGAGACAGTTAACCGGATGAACCGTTTTTTTCTGCTAATTTTGGGAAGTGAAGTCACTCGAGGAGGAAACTTTCGTCTCTCCGCTGGTCCTGCCTTCTCGATGAAAAAATACATATATTTTACATACAGGATATTTGCTCCATTTAGATAAGAAGGGGCAGAACAATAGCCACCCCTGGCAGCTCTTGTTTGTCCAAGCGCTTGCCTCGCACCCCAACGCCGTATGTCATCCCACAGTTTAGTTTAACAGAGCTTTTGCGATATTATTTTGTCTCCTCTTGGCTGGGGCAGCTTTAAGCCTGACTCACTGAATTTCCGTCTCTTCCCACAGATTTTTTCATTAATGCGTTTTCCAGTCACAGGCAAAAAGGAAGGGG
The DNA here is from genome assembly GCA_009867235.2 of Psittacus erithacus. Classification (NCBI taxonomy): domain Eukaryota; kingdom Metazoa; phylum Chordata; class Aves; order Psittaciformes; family Psittacidae; genus Psittacus; species Psittacus erithacus. Next base: position 34,029 of record WYDI02025421.1, on the reverse strand, counting down.
AGAAAACCGTAAATACAAGTCGGCGGCGGCAGGCAGAGGAGGGAAATACAGAGTGTAGGGATTAAAACATGTTTAGAACATAACTTCTGCCCCTCTGCTTCACGCCTCCCATCGAGGAGAGTGAGTCGAGGGTCCGGACCCTCTCCAGTGCGAGAGTGCCATTAAACACAGGCTGGAAACGGGGCTGCGGGGGAGCGGAGGCTCTTCCCCACTTTCACCCCTTCCTTTCTTTCCCAGCATCCCTGGGATACCAGGCTCTGAAGCAAAGGATGGATAGATGCCCATCCATTTCACTGCATTTACTGGGAGCACTTTCTCCACCCTCCTCTCCCAGTCCCAGTTTCCCACTAAGCTGTTAAAACCCCACTCAGGGAAAACAAACCAAACCAGCTAAAAATGACCCAAATTGACAATAATCGTCAGAGCAGCTGAGTTGGCCGTTCCCGGACACCGTGGCAAAACGGGCACTGCAAAACCCCAACCTTTATATCTCATTTTAGACCCGGCTTGCCCCTGACGTCCAATTCTCTCTATTTCATTCAAACTGGAGCGATCAGCAGAAAATAAACGCGTTTCACTCCCTTTTTTTCCGGGAAAAGCCGAACCTGTCCAAAGGGCCCGAAGGAAAGGGACACCACCGGCTCACACACACACACACCCGCTTCCCTTGCAAAACCAGCAGCGGAACACATCATGCAACACTCCTTCATCCCCACTTCTGCAAACCGCTGCAGCCCTAGGAGAAGAGCAAAGGGAGGAGAGGATGAAAACAAGGGAGGGTGAAACCAAGAAAGGAGGATGCTCCCGCACATCGGATCTCTCGGGGGTGGGAGGCGGGGAAGGAATGAATTACCTTGTCCAGTGCCAGTTGTGTCCAGTCTTTTTGATTCCCCCCCCGTCTTTAGTCCAGCCACGGGGAGGGGAGGGGGAGGGTGGGTGTCAAAGCGCTATCCAAAGTTATTCTCACCCGCCCCTTCCAAAAGGGAAACGCAATAATGCCACTAGTGTTCCTACCCGGCTGCGGCAGAGATGCCTTATATTAATCCTTTATTTCTCCAAGACGGAGGCTGGCTGGAGAGAGCCGTAGGTCCCCCCTTGCCCCTCCCTCCCCCCTCCCCTGAAATTAGCCTCATCAATTCAGCTACAATTTGGGAGTTCAGATGCAGACACGGGACTGAACGTGACCAGACCTGGAGGTTTTGGCTCGCTGCTTGCCAGCGATTGAGGCCGTCTGCAGGCGGGAGGTGAAAAGGGGGGGAGCGGAGGGGACAGCCCGTCCCCCGTCCCCCCCCCCGCCCCCTTTCTGCTTTTCAATCCCGGGGGCCCCCCCGGGAGCAGCACACCCGGGTGCCGCTAGCGGGGGCAGGTCCCCCCTTGCCTAGGGCCACAAGAACTGGAGTTCAATTAAAAGAAATCACGGTTAACCCTTTGCTTCCCTCATTACTCTGCCTTTTTCCCTGCCCTCTGCCACCCCACCCCCCCGCAAATACTCCCCCCTCCAGCGCTACCACATGGCAGGCTGCGACAGCCAGAAAAGCGAGAGGTTAAAGGGAAGGGTGAAATGCATCCTTTCAAAACCCGAATGGTTTCCTCTTTAGACAACACTCTACCAGCCCCCCCAGAAAAATGGGTAAGGGAGAGGACAGGCTGAGGAGCTTAACCGCGAGAGGAAGGGGAAAAAACATACCCTGGAAGGAGCCTGTGCCCCGGAGGGGATCCCCTGTGCTCTCGAGGATGTCAAACCCCTATCCCACCTACAGACATGTGGGGAACCCAACCCTGGGGTTTAGTGCCAGGCAGGCACTGCGAACTCAGGGGCATTCGGGATGCCTGAGGGTGACCCTTTTGAGGTCACCGGTTAGAGCGGGTCCATCAGGGCTGCGCCGTGCTTTACCTCCTGTGTTTGGTCTAAAACAAGATCCGCGACAAGTCCAAGAGATAAGGTAACGAGCCAAATAGTTAAACATTCTAGCAGGCAAGCGCAACAATCTATTTCCACCCCCCACTCCCAAATAACGCAATAATAGAACCTTTGCTTCACGCAAACCCTAAAATAACACCCTTGAAGTTATCGCAAACTGCTTGGAAAAGCTGGAATATTCATAACCTCCGTGCTCCAAGCTCTGAATCATCCCAGGTGATTGCTCAGACTTTGGGTTTAACTGTTTGAGAAGGAGGCAGCGCGGACGGGCAGGGGAAGCGAAGCTACCGCCTAGCACTATGCTGCTCATCGTGCTCAGGTTTTAACCCGATGCTGGGGTTTTGGATGCATTATGTATATACAGCGCGGGAATTATGATCTCTTTAATGTGGTTACCACCAGACATCTGGAAAATCATTTGATCTTGGCAACCACGGAAGATTTCAAATGCTTCCATTGGGACAAGCTGGTAGAAATCAGTTACTCCTCCGTTATTTTCATTATTTCTTTTTTCACTCCCCTTATGAATGAAACGAAATTCACCAGCCACGTTTTTAATCAGTTCGATCTTAAGCTCAAGCGCCTGGCATGTCCCCACCTCCTCGCATCGTCCTTACAATTACACCGACTGCAGCCTTGCACGGAGAAGACGAAACCGACTGTTTCCGATTGAAACAATTGACTGATCCGATTGAAATCAATAAGGACACACCTGGGGGGGGGGGGGTAGTGGGGAGGGAGGAATGGGGCCAGTGACTATTTCACGCCCAGCACCAATTGCACTTCGGTGCAGTTCAGTGCCAGTCTTTAGCGGGACTACACACCTCAAACACAGGGATGTTCTGTCTGTAATTCGGGCGGGATTAGCGGCCATGGCTTCATAATTAAAACCGTGTAGTTATTCTATAGGAATAAAGATAACGAAAACCTTCCCGGGCCGCGGCTGCAGGTTAGAAATCCTCTTTTCGGAGGCTGGGAAAGGGAGCCGGCTTTTTATCCCCTCTGTCACCTGAAGAGCATCACCTGAGCTCTCGTTAGTGCCCAGGGACTGTCGCTTTGAACCGAGGCAGAGGAACCCCAGATCCAGCCCCTCGCCTTGATTGTGTCCCTAAAAAGTGCCTCTTTATACATGCAGTTACACACCTCCTACTAGGTAGGTATAGCGCCTGTGTATACTATATCCCTATAAATTCTACCCTATATAAAACTATTGACCGTATTTACCCTCATTCTTTGGCCTTTTTAGGCCGGGGTCTGTTCTTCACTGACTACACTGGAGGGAAAATCTCCACCAGCTTCAGCGAACGTTCAAGATTTCCGGGGCTGAGCTTCCCCTGGCACCGGTTCCGTTGCAGAATGAAAAACGCGACGTGGTTTGTTTTCGAAACCCACATTCTTCCAAGAAAAAAAGCCCAAACTCCAGCCCTGGGATTTGATCCCGAGAAACGAATGCCAATTCTCAACTAAACTCTTTGGGCAAACCTCTACTTTCCATGACAAAAGGGAATCAGTTGAGTTTTCCAGCCCCACAACTGCAGGATCGGGTCTATCCTACCTCGGGGTCTTACAGGAGCAGCCTCGTTTGGGAGCTTGAAGCCGGGAAGTTATTCCCTGCTAATAGGTCCTAAGTAAAACATAAGGTCTTCAAAGTGGGATGGAGAAGATGCAGTAGCTTTGAAGCTGCATCTCAATTAGGCGAGCAGTGGGGTGAGCAGCTTCCTAGCTGCTTTTATTTGAGCTCCATGTCCCTTTCCTCCCCGCTCCCGCAATTATTGGAAGGCATACCCCCCCAGCATCCCGCAGGCCGAGCAAACAGACTGCAGCGCACTAGCTCCAAAAGTCTGGCCCCTCGCTTGAGGCCATAATTAATTTGAGATTTATTTTTATTGGAGAACCCAGGCTCGTCTGACCTTAGCCAAACAAGACTCCAGCTAGACCCTTGATGCGCTTGAATGGAACAGAATATTTCTCCCTAACTTCTCTTCAGGCGGCCGTGCCTGCTTTGAATTTGTTCCTCAGACTTCAGATATGTGGAGATTTGCAGGAAAGATTTAAAACATTATATCCCCCCCCCCCAGCCCTCGCTTTCCTTTTAATTCCCTTTCTGCTCCCCTTTCCCTCCACACCTCCTCTCTCTCTAAACACAGGAAAGGCCGGGATACAAAATTCCCCGGACCCAGCATGTTGGGGGGGGTTGTTTTTCTGTAAACTGTGGGAGAACGGAGCCATTCGAAGGTCGCAGAGCTAGGGAGGGGGGTGGTTGTTAGAATCACTGTAACAAACTTGCCTCTTGTGCTCAAAAGCCTGGCTTCTTTCACAAAGCTCCAAACTGCATTTTCAGGGGATAAACGGCGTTTCTCCCACCTTCTCGACCCAAACCCAAGCCATGTCTTGAAGGTAAAGCGGGGAAAAAACAACGCCAGCTTTTCCCTGGGCTTGAGCGCGGGGAGGAAGTCCAGGATTCGCAGGACAATGAGAAATGGGAAGGGATTTTTCCTGTATAAAACAGAGAGGTAGGTGCCAACAAGAGCTAAGCCCAAGTTGTCGCAAGGTGTCAATCAGCGACTCGCTGAAGTCTGGCAATTTAGTGGCTTTCCCCACCTTCTCTGGGTCCTGTCCTCCCCCTCCTGGGTGGGAGGAAGCGAAGTTCTGCCGGATGCCAGGAATTGGGGGGAAGTAATACTACTAGCACTAAAAGAGGCGCAGAAACAGGTAACGCGCTAGAGGATGCTCTCAGCAGGAGCACCACTACCTGAGCTGCGGCGAAGAAACACCCTGAAGGGTCTGCTTTCCCCTCTGCTGCCGGGTTAAAGTTGCTCTCAAGGGTGCTGTGGAGGTTTCTGACCCAGCAGCGTTCCCAGCATCGACGCATCCCTGGACACCTGCGGGATGAGCCGGCCCCATGCAGCGCCTTCCCCTGGGGAGATTCCCCAGGCAATCACCTCTGCTGCCAGGTCTCTGTTGCAAAAGCCAGTGATATAACGGGATGTTCTGTCCTTGTAACCTGTCTCTGAGCAGCCTCTGGCTGCTACTGTACAGATAACGTATCCGTGTTTGTCTGCAGCTTTCCAATTGCCTGCTCCAGGAAAAATCTCCCTGTTTTGTTTCTAAAAAAAATACACTCCCACCCCCCCTCTTTAGGGCTTCTGTAAACTTTCCAGGCAGGGTGAAAGCAAGAACAACCCAAATATTGTTTCCAGCCACCCAGGCTATTTTGCCTCCATGAATATGCCTCTTTGTAAGCTACCACAAACGTTAGGGCTGCATGAAATCCATTTCTAAAGCAAGCAAACCCGCACTTGCACCGAGGTTCCTTCTCGGAGCAAAGTCCATCCCCGTGCCCGTTCAGAGCTCTGGTCTGCAGCCCCTCATAGAGATACTTTGGGGGTGCTGCCGGGTTCCATGGCGGGGAGGGGGGGGGGCGTCACACCGGCCCTGGGATGTTCCGCAGAGCCCCGAAGGCTTCAGGTTCTGCTGAGGGTCCAACCGGGGAACCGAAAGCAGAAGCAGTGACTTTCCTATCCCTCCCCTGCTCGCACATAAAGAGATAAGCGTGAGGATGCTGCCGAAGGGCATAAGAAAGGCGCTGGTGAATAACGCCTCCCGCCCCCCCAAAAAATTACTTTTGCACCGCCTTTACACACATATTAAACCACAAACTGGCAGTGCAGAAGGGAGCAGAAACGTCTGCGGCCCGGAGGAGCTTGTGGCAATGGTAATAATTAAAAAGTTAGTATTCAGAGGTCATGTTGCTTTGCTTATAGCCCTAATTCTTTCCATATCCCTGCAGTCAGGATTCCAGCTCTGTCTTTTAAAATTTAATTTCCCAATTATATTACATGTCTCATTCTCTACAGTCAAATACGTGTGTTTAGATGAGATTAGCACCCTCCGATAGGCTGTGAATTAATAAGTACTTGCAGATCAGCAAGTCCGTAGTGGTCTGAGGAATAGAGAGACACTTCATTAGTCCTATAGAATAAACCTGTGTGAATCAAAATGCCTTTTTCTACATGTATGATTTCTACCTCTCCATCATATTCAGGCCCATAGAAGAAGTGTATTTATCACATGGGGAGAGAAGACAGAGTGCTCCTGTCATAAGGTTATACAGTGTGCTAGATACAGATCCACACGTCCTATGTGGTTGTGATGTAAATCAAGGTTACAACACGAGAAGATGAACTTGCCCAGCATGACTCAACATAAGCCATCCCTGATAAAACAAACCATACTAAAACTGAAATCCTCCTCTTCCTCCTCCAGCCACCAAGTCCCTCCCCTCCCTTCTGCATTTTGAAAGCAATGGCAAGAAAGCCAGGGTGGCCTGGAGGTGGCCATAGGCTATTTTGTACCGCAGGGCTACAACAGTGAGTTTGCTCCTCCTGGGAGCTGCTGTGGAGCACCCCGCCAGCAACCCCCTCCTGGTTACAATAAACAGAGGCCTTTTCTGTAGAAGGCACAGGATAAACATAAATTTTATATATGTGGTGCATTCGTTTGAGAGGATTTATACAAGACATTGATCCCAATATTGCTTTTTCTGCCGCAGAGGGGGCAGTGTACACATCATTAGCCGAGAGCCCATGGAAGCAATAAATAAAATACTTCTCCTCCCACAGGACCAGCAAGTAAATTTTGCTGGAGAAGGAATGACATGGAAATAATAATAATAATAAAGACTTGGGAAGAGAGAGCAATTGGAACTCAACCTCCCGCTTTCCAGACTTCTTGGGAAGTCCTCAAAGCTCAGTGTGAGGAAGCGGGAAAGACAAGGCAGGTGCTTTCTGCATCTGAACAGAGCCTTGTCCTTACACAGCACTTCCATCCATGCTTTAAAGATGGAGAAATGGAGGAACAGAGAGTTGAAGGGTCTTGCTCAGAAACACCAAGCTATCAGGCTTGGATCCGTACCCTTTTGCACCACTGGCACTGAGCTGCCCAACTTACAACTTTTAGGAGTCAATAGGAGGTAGAGATTTCCTTTGTCTCCAGAAAACTTTAGATCCCACTTAAAAGACTTATGCCAAAATGCTGCGGAGTTTTCTAAACACAATGACACTGGTGTGAATGAAGCTTTACAGACAAAATACCAAAGACAAGGTACTTCCCCCCAAAACAACAGCAGCTGATGATGGAAGGTTGTAATAAAAGGCAGAGCGCCCTGAATCACACAGCTCACATATCCCTCTGCCCCTGAAACACTGGATACAAATATAGCCTGAAGGAGTTCTTCCTGGTGGATAAAACACATTCTTATATGAAGAGAACTTTGTCCAAGCACTTTGCCTGCAGGATTGTACTTAATGAGAAGGCTATCCTGACACAGTTATGGACAGACTCACTCAATCCTGCTGGAATGTTTAATTATTTAGGCCTGGATCTTGGTTCCACTTAATTCAAAAGGAATTTTGCTACTAACTGGAGCTGAGGCTGGATCTAGCCTCACAACAAAAGGCAATGATACCATAATATAGGATGTCAAAGGGCCTTCATCTCTTCATTGTAAACAGAACACATCTCAGATCATTTCCCACATACAGGAACTCCAAAGAGACATTAATGCTGAAGCTGGGCACAGACTGCGTAACATGTTTCTTCACTTGAACATTGAGCGAATTTGCTTTCATGAGACTTGAATTTCATTTGCTTTCCACAGAGTTTCTATTCTTCCAGAATTTGCTCCAAAGCTATACGAATTTAATAAGCAAAATTAAATCACCAGCATTCCCTGACTGATGTTGGGAGACATCAACTGTATGTGAAGCCTTGACCATTCCTGTTTGGATTTGGTCTAGAGACCCTGTCCAAAGAGCTGTATGCGTTCACCCAATCAGGGAAATCCAATAATGCCACATCACCAGGGAGTCATCCCATCGAGCTGGCATTTCCAATACAAAACTGCCCACAAAATGAACCACACGGAGAAATCAATCGGTGAATCACTTCCAATAGTGTGTGAGTACATGAAAATCACAGTTAGTGCATGGAACATTGACTAACAAGAGGGACAAAAAAAAAAGGGCTAAATTCCTGTAATGAATTATTCATACAAATTATCCACCCAGCTCTAGTTAACACCCTTCTGTGTTTCTTCAGCCTTCTTCAGGGAGAGAAGAGGCTTGTGTTTTAGATTTTCCCTAAGTGCTGTTGCATGCAGGGTTTGCCTTAAACGTGTAACACAGATGTCTCAGGCTTGGTTTATTTACATTCTTGGGAACTGTTATGGAAAAAACCCTATATGATGTCAAATATAATATAGTACTCGATTGAGTTATAAAGGGACCAGCCTGTGCCAAGCCTTGTTTTAATCTGATGAAAAGAAAGAGGCAGAAGTGGCCCCACAAAATACATTCTAAGAATCCCTCTTTTTTTTTTAACTTAAAAAAAAGGATATACAAACAACCATCTAGAGTGTAAGATCTGGCATCAGTCATTATCAGCAAACCCAACTGAAGTCAGTTTGCCTACTAAATTGTATGGAAGCATTACTCAAGGAAAACCATAAGTCACACTGTCAAAGAAATCCCACTATTACATAGCATTGCCTGGTGCAATAATCTGTAGTAACTGAAGAGATGTTTTGGTTTAAATCATTAAATATTTTCCCCCTCTAAATCCATCTTGAAGTGGACCTCTCAAAAGACGTAACATCACGTATCGTCTTGCACACTGGATTCAGTTGCTGGCACAGCAGAGAATTAGAGGGGTATTAAATGAAATTCAGCTCTGGTTCAAGACTAAATGGTGTCTGGGAAATTGGAAGCCAATGTAACAAACCACTAGGATATAACACTGGTAGCACAGCACCACTCTGATATTGGTTTCAGAGCAACAAACCACCACTGTAATGCAATTCAGAACATCCTCACTATAACAGGAGTTATTCTATAACCCATCGAACCAAGCACCAATGCATTATAAAAGACAAGGCCACTTTGACACAGCATTGATCCCTGATGATACAACTTTTGACTCAACCCCACATATTTCCAGACTGATAACTGTGATACTGGAGACTCCAACCCTCTCCCACAAAGGTAGAGAGAGATTTTTTTCCCCTGCTAAATCAAGATTTTCAAGTAATACAAATGATTGTAAACTTGGGAAGATTGTAATTTTTGACATTACCTGTTTAAAGATGCTGTCATGTCTTACCTTGACGTAAGACGAAGTGTCTGGTACAGTCTGAAACATCCTTACTTGTTTAATAGAAAGATTTAAGGGTCCTAAAATTGACCTGAAATTAAAAAAGAATTAAAAGTTCTATATAAGTGAAGAAACAAAGCATTGCTATAAAAGTAATATTAGGAATAAAGAGAAGCGATCAAGCATTTAAATGTACCTTTGAAAGGATGCAGAAAAACATCCACCACAGTAACTACAAGTGGAGTAGTAGACAGGAGTTGATGAAGTGAGGTTTTCTCTGCTTTAACAGCAGTCCAGTTTTGGATTCCACCACCCGGGAAAAAAGAGCCTTCTTCACCAGAGCAGGTGGAAACGTTTGACATTTGATTAACTGAATTTCTTAGCCAACAATTAAAAGCCAGCTGAAATACTCGTGTTTTCATGTCGAGCCTAGTTAACCCTATTGACTTGTAGCCAAGGGTTTCACTTGGCTAAATGAAGGGCAGTTGCCTTTCCTGACTCATTGAAACCATTCCGAGCCATTAACCTGCCGGCCTCTGTTGATTTAAAGAACCTTTCTCACCAATAATAATTAAACAACAAATAAATACAAAGCTTTAAGCATAGCTAACGGAAGTTTCATTCCAAATAGCAATACCCCCCCTCCCCAGGGTTGTCACTCTCAGCCCCTCTATTTCGGATGCTCAGTCAAACATCGCGGTGCTTTATCTCAGGCTCGCATCAGGGTAATACATCTGGTTTTCTGTACTTCTAAGACTCGGTGATCTCCTGATGAACAGCGGGTTTTTTTGCCTCTCTTGCCCCCGAGTCACCACTACAGTGATGCCGAGATTAACAACGATCGTGGAAAATGGAATGGTGTGGGGGAAGAAAAGATCTGCAAACACTGAAATAAGCGACAAGTGCTTCTTTTTCCCTGCACGCTGCCCTCAGGATCCTTAGTCCCATTGGAAAGCACCACAAAGCAATTAACTTACTGTAGTTAGTGCATCGTTAAGAACAACCACCACACTACACACTCCTCCACATACACGCACACACAACCCCTTAGCAGGGGGCTTCTAAGTGCTGCTGTTCTGTCGGTGTATGGGGTGGAAGGGAAAAGTTAGAGGCTTAATCTGAATTTACTATAAAACAATTACACTACACAATGCGCCTACTTAGTTTCGCACAAGTGGTCAGTACTTGTGGTAGTGATCCTAACTCTGCGCCTAGTTCGTCCGCATCTATTACAACCCAGTCACTGCTGGGGAATCCCGGAGCAACCTTCTTTCGGTTAATGAAGAAATCCCAATTTCGGGAGCTGCTACCCCGGCAATACCGGTCACCTCCGCGCCCCCAGAGCTGCGCCCCTGCTTTGCAGCGAAACATCTGATTTAAAACATAGGAAAAAGAGAAAGAAAGCAAAAACCATTTCCCCAGCCCAACAACTCTGGAAAAGCAAAGCTATCTGCACGTAAACCCCCTTTTATTGATTTTTTAAAGCATTTATTACGCAGCCAGCTGGCACAGAAGGGCAACCGATTATAAAATCGACAATGTGTTTCTGATAAGTACAATTCTTTCTTCTGTCGTCCTCCCTCCTAACACATTCCAGTTTCTTTTTGCTTCTGAACTTGCAACAGGCGGTGGAGGGGGACGGGGTAATTTTGCTTAGCCAGTAAATTTTCGAGGGTCAAGGATTCACATATCGGGTTCCACCGCTCGCCTCTGCACCCCTGATCAGCGCTACCCCTTCCCCCCATCCGCTTGCCTCCCTCTTATAATTCATATAAATAAATACATCTGCATATTTGGAGCCCGTCTGAAGGAGTCTGCTGTGGATTAGTCACCAATAGTATCGCCCTGTCAGCATCAGTCGCAATATAAAAGGGCCTCTTAATCTACTTTAAGATCCACCTTTCGCTTATTCTTATTGCTATTATTTAAATGACTCACCTTTTATACCCTTTCCCCTCAACCAGTGGCAGACCAGTTTGTAAAGATCCAGGTTGAGACCAGAAATAAAACTCCCCACCGGTTCTGGATTACTACCCTGCCGCTGCAGCTTTGCAAAGAGCAGAAGATTAAACTTGGTAGATCCAAAGCAGCGCTGAAGTCAGAATTCCCAGCCCATCCAGACAGGCTGCATCAACCAGGCATTTCCTCAGGGAGCTTCTGTAACGCTCGCAGCTCCAGGACGTGTTTTCCTTTCCCTCTCTTCTATGCCCTCCACTTTTCATTTGATTTCCGTTTTCCCCCTTATCAATATTTCAGCTGCTCCTTCACATTAATCATGGCTATATCACATCCTCGCCCAGTGAGCCCACTGGGTGTGACTTGCGACTTTAAAAAACCAAGGGGAAAAAAAAGGGATAAAACCCCCAAATTCACTACTTGCTTAAAAAGAAATGCTGCCGAGGAGTGAAGCCGAAAAGAGACGCTGAGTGGAGCTCAAGTGCTACTTTAAATCCCCTTTTAAAATAAGGAAGTTTCAAATATCCGTTTTTAAATCATCGTTTCTTACTTTGAGGTTGGGGTTGGTTTTTTTTTCCCGACTCTTACCTTGAAAGCAGTTAACCCATTTCCCCCTGAAGCTGAACTGAGAACACGACAGAAAACACTGCAGAGGAACAGGGCTGGGAAAGTGAGATGAAATCCCCCCGAAACTATTCTCTGTTGGATCCAGAACCCAGCATTTCTCTCTCCAGACCCTTTTTAGCCATTTAATAATACCCTCTTAAATAGTAACGCGTTTAGGGAGGGAGAAGAAGCCCATCTTCAATATAGAGGGATTTTTTCCCCCCACTAGGGTCACGTTTCTGGTACATATTGTCACCTCGGAAGGGATTCGCAGATGATATTTTGCACTAACCTGGGGAAGAAACTTCCAGGGATTTTAATACATCAGTTTTAAATGTAACCCTCACAAGGGTTACCAAAACTATTTGGAAAATGTCCTTCCACTCTCTATTCTCTTTCCCTCCTTCCCGGCTTTGCCCCAAATTCCAACATATTGAAACATTTTTCTCCTTAATAAGAGGAACATATAAAGTGAAGGGGTGAAAGGGCAACTTGGGAGCCGTGCCTAGAGCTCCGCACACAATTTACTCTCTGGTAGACGAGGCGTTTAGCATTCCTCCCAATTTCCAAGGAAAACAGACTCAGACCTGTACCCAGTGACCAGGGACCTCGCCAGAGCCGCTTTTTTAATATAGAAATTCTTGGCATTCTTCGTTATCATTATAATTGTTGTTGCTTGTGGTAAGAGAAACGGTTTCCGAGGCAAGGTAAAGAGGATTTTAGGGAGAAGCTGACTTCCGACGGGAAGAAAAATCAAAGCGGCAGGAGGTGCAGGGGAGAGAAAGGGAATCGGGAAAAATACTCATCCGCGTTGGCACTTTCAACGCGTTTTTAAGAAATCGCGTGCACCGGGGTTAAAAACGCCGTTTTCAAGCCTTAATCTCGTTATCCTGTGGAGATGCGGACAACCCTCTGTGCGCGCTCAGAGCCGGGCTGGCCAGTGACCGAATCAGATCACGTTTCAAAGTCATTTTTCATTCTTTTCTCACGTTTCCACGTGTGAATTACACGAACCACGTAGCTGAAGAGGAACCCCGAGGGCTCCCTATTGTGTTAACAAACCCCTTCTTCTCTTCTTTTCTTTGAGGGGCTGCTCACAGGCTTTTGCATCCCTCCCCCGTGCTTGTCCTTAACAAACATACCCACAATCTCAGCCGGGGACCACTGAGCACACGCACCTAATAAGCAATGATGAAATAAACTTTAAAGGTCGGCGATAACCAAAGAGTCGAGATGTAAAAGCACTTATAAGTTCACGGGAAATGCTCGCCCTGAATCCCGAGCTGGATTTACTACTACCCCTTGTAATCAACCCCTACGGTGGGGCAGAGAAACCCATGTGGCCAGTTGCAGTCATCTTGGGAGCTTTACTAGCCCAGAAGAAAATTGCTGGCAAATTGGAAACAGATGCAGCATTGGAGACACCAAAAAAACTTAAAGTCAAACACCACCAACCCCCCCCAACACACACACACACACACTGAGTTACAGAAGTTGTGTTTACACGACTCAGACATGACATTTCACGTCTCCATCAACAACCCGTAGGTGACTTGGATGTAAGCAACGTCTCAACATCCATTACTGGCAATGATTCTTTAAAGCTGCCTATGAAACCTCTCCCTCTCACACGCTCCACCTGGCTCCTGGGGCAGCTGCTCTTGCCTTGTGTCTATGTCCCCCTTTAACAGGGTGCTAGCAACACAAACAGTGACTGAAAACCCACAAAGAACTTTATCCAAGGGGCGGGAGGGGGGGACCTGACAAGTGCTCGATTCTCATAAGCCTGTCAGACAATTCCTAGAACAAAGGCAACGGTGGAAAAGCTCCGAGTCCTGCGAAATATGCTCTTTTCATGTTTTCTATTTATTAGATACGTTAAGAGAAAACAGACTCATATGAGTCCCAAATGTAGGCAGGGTATTAAAAAAGGCATGTGTATGCTCCAGCAATTACAGCTGAATTTGATTAAAAACGTCATGAGGACTGCAAAAGCAGGAGTTACCTGATACACTAACCCTGAGGTTGCTTTAGGATGAATTATAACACAATTCATTTTATTTTAATAGGTCACTATAAGATTAACTGTTTAAGGATGGAGCCGTGCTATAAATGTTTACATCAAACCCGAAATAACTGAGCTTTACTTTCTGGTTGTTTAGAAATAATGTTTATTACATTTTAAAATTCCTCAACATGTTAATTAGAAATAAGGGGAAAGTATTGGGAAGTCCAAAGGAGTTCCAGTGCTTGACATGTAACCACGCACACACTTCAGTTTCTCTTTCCTAGAAGGAAAATGTGGTGATTTTTAACTGGCCATCATCATTTCCACATGCTATGGGAAAATAGCGATAACAACTTCCCCTCCTTCTGTTCCTCTCATGCTCTTGGTCCAAAATCCAAAGGCGCTTTGTAGCCTAGGTCCATGGTCAAGAAGAGCAGCCAAAGCTTGAGGTCATGATTCTGTCTCTGCATCAGCCACCACAACAGCCAAATGTGTGTGTTTAGGGGGGAGAAACCTTGAAGGTCCTTTTGTGACCTAGAGGCAACATCTTACTCACATGGAGCTCAGCACACTTCCCCTCTTTCTGCTGCCAAAGCAGAGGCTCTACCTTTGAACTCGCTGTAGCGGGTATAAATGTACCTTACAGATAGATCCAAGAGCTGGAAGGGAAAATAGCCTCATAAATACCCACCTCAAGAAAGAAAGGGTGAAACAAAGAGCGGCCATGGAGAGATGTTCATCTGACTTTGCATCTGGTGTACTGCTGGGGAGTCTGGGGATGAGATTAAGAACCCCTCTGTGGCTGCAATTCTTGGTTTCCCCTGTGCTATCTTTAAGCAACCTCTAATACAATAGGCACTTGTGCATGGCTGGAACTCAGAGGGGCAGTCAAATGGATTATCATTAGTTACAACAGTATCATCTTGCTGCAATGAAAACATTCATTCTATAGGAAATTCCTATTTTAAAAATTTATTTCCATTTCCAGCCAACAAGGGCAAATTTGGGATTTCAGCAGGAAAAGAAACTGCTGTCATGCTTCCTTCCAGGTGAACTGAAGCGATCATCTCAGTCAGAGAAACCAGAAAGACCCATGTCAGTACAGACAGGCTGTTTCATTTTCATCAGTCAATGTAACTAAAAGCACCTTGACAAATTCCATGGAAAATCAGCAAAACACTACAAAGATTTTTTGGGAAAAAAACCCCATTTCAGCTTTTCCATTTCACTCTTTACCATGAAAACCACTTTGAAATCGAATCTGTTTCACCCTGGTCCAATGTTAATGATGAGTGTGATTAGTTTATTAAAATAATCATAAATTATTGATAAAATCATTATCATAACACAGAAAAGCTCTTGTTGCAGGGATAAAATGAGGGCATAGGAGGAAAGGAATTGACATCAATAGTTAGTTTCAATATTATTCTTGAAGAAGGAATGCTCATGGATGCCCCAGGAATTATAAATTCTCCTTAATGGGAGCAAGCATCTTTCTGTTATGCTGAAGTGTCTCAGTGTGAGGATGTGTCACTGTCGGGGCTGGTTGTTTTGACTGGTGTTTATTGTGAAGTTAGAGAAAGTGTGTGTTGTTTGTTGTTGGTTTTAAAGACCTGATCATTTACAAAACACTGAAATTTCCACTCCCCCTTGTCTGTAAACATCTGAGGAAGCTCTTTACTGCCCATAGGATGTCGTGTAACTTTCCCCTTAAGCCAGTTTTGGTTTGGAGCTGGGCTCGTTTGACCCCCAGTTCATGTGTTCTGTTTTCCTTTTGTTTTCTTACTAGGCTTTAGAGATATCCTCCTGTGGGTTAGGTTAGGCAGAATCTAAATGTTATAATGAAAGACATTTCCTGACCCAAATACAGTTTGAACAGACAGAAGCGCAGGAAGGAAAGTTTAAGGCCAGGGTGGTAAGACCTTAGGCCACACAAGAGCATCTTTAGCGGCAGAAATGGGACAGAAATCACTGCAAATCCTTTACATCACGCAAACAAGCTCCAACCCTCCCCAGAGCTCCCCAGCAGCCTTTGCATGGAACCTCCGCTCTCCTGGGACCTACTGTAGATGTGGCCTCAGTGATGCCTTTTTTCATGGGGATTTTTGTGTTCCAGAGGTTGATTTCTTGAAAACATCTTAGTTTTAGCCACAGTGGATGGCAAAGGAGGTGAGCAGGAGGGAACAGAGTGAGAAGGAAGCTGGCTGCACGAAAAGGCAACATAAACAGCTGAATGCATGAAAAGGAGGATAGGAAAAAAACCCAACGCCAAGGTGAATTAAAGAAAAATAAATGGCTTAAACAGGAGCTTGATGCAATTCCAAGTGTTTTACATGGAAGCATGTTTCCCATTCCACTTCTCTGCAGAGAAGGTTTCTCTTCGAATTAGATGAACCATAAAATCAAAAGGAAATTTAGAACAACACTGTAAAATGGTGTTTTACAGCCCTTTGCACTAAAGGCTTTCCCTTGAAGAGCTCCTATACTTTGGGCCTTGTCTACGCACTATCATCAGACAGCTTGGAGTATACCAGTCAAATTAAAGTGCCCGCTCCTCCCAAGTGAGGCTGCAGCTTTTTCAGTCTAAAGGTGCTTTATGTGAGAATAACTATTCCCATCTGGAAAGGAGCGATGATTTGGGAAATCTCTCTGGTTAATATTATGAAGTGCTTGCTGTGAGCATTTGCTGCATCATGAAATGGCTCCATGTCAAGTCATATCTCTGTTTGCTGTCAGGGCCTCCAGAACATCCCTTCCAGAATAGAGACAACACAAAGTACTGAGTTCAATAAACTTTGACCAGTGGTTTATGGGCCAAAGAAATTGCCTGGGACAAGAAGACAGAAATGTTCCCTAAGCAAGGAAAGGTGGATGATGGAGCAAATAAACTGCAGAATAGCTGCATCTAAATGAAAGGCTGTACCAGTGTGTAAGAAAATAGAACAGCAACCAACCAAATGAGAACACTGTTAACTCAGTAGCTGAATCAGTACAAAACAGGTGGCAGTCCAGGGTTCTGCAGATGATGACTGTTGGAAATCAATGTCATTGTGATCTCCCTAAGACCCTCTTTCTGCTCAGCAGCAAATATATGAAAGGTTATGTAACGTAAGTTACAGGTTTTAAGGTAAAAGGACATGGTTTGCAAGAATTCTCCTGTTTAGAAACAGCTCTCAGAGCATGGAGACTTCATCAAGTTGGGCTTTCAGAGGAAGAGTGCACAACCCCACTTTTTCACCCATAGCCATTCTTGGAGACAGGTTTTCAAGCTGTCTAGAACAATGTGAATTACTGTTGTCTGATATAACTGGCCCAGATATTTTTGTCTTTGAAATACATTACAGATGAAGCCTACACATTGTTCCAGTTACTATCAAAAACCTTGTCCACATGGGGATAAAAGGTGATTATAAAAATATCCTAGTGACCATGTGAACAGCTACTACCTCGTCCTGTTGGTACTAAGCCACATTGCTCTAGGTGGCATATGAACAAAGACCAGATGATGCTTTGGGCCCCAGAGAGCTTCTAGATTTACACAACACATTATAAACCCTTGTCGTGTGATAGACTGACCCACGAGCTGCTGCTGAAGCCAGCATATGCTCTGCAACCCTTGAAAATCAAGCGGTTTATTTTAGGCGCCTGCCTATAAATTGAGGAGCTAAAATTTGGGCTCCTCATTGGAAAATATTCCAAGTCTATAAAGAGATCAAGATGTTTCCCTTCGCCATCCCAGGCATGGATGAACAATTAGAAGCGAATTCCCTCTCGGCATTCATGTTTGCTGCGGGAACTGAAGTCGTGACACTGAGTCACACATCCTTGGGTCTCTAGAGGTGTCCGGCTCAACTTGTTGACTCTGCTCCAGTTACTGGGCCTATTTCCTGGACTTATCTCACCGACCAGATTTCCCCTCCTCTCTCTGCCTCCTGTGGCTCATAAACACTTGAAATCTACTGTAAACCCAATCTAGGCTCACAGCTTGTTGTGAGTACAAGCAGCAGCAGATAGCAGGAGATAAGGAGCGAGGCCACATTGTCTTTTTCCAGCCTGCACTGAGAATTCACTTTTAAATCTGAAAGTTGTTTGCTTTAGGAAAAGGAAATGTGCATGTGTGCATTGGGGGGCAGTGAGAGAGGGGAGGAAAAAGAGGAAGGGAGCTGTTTTAGAGACCAAATCAGGTCATACCAAAGGGAGGATTGATGGAGATTGATGAAGGGAGTTCAGCGAAGGTCCCAGTGCAACAGGCACTTGTAAACCCTGTGCTCCTGTTATCCTGCCCTGTTCCTCAACATCAGACCATTCCCAGCGGGGAGGTGGCATTTCCGCAGCACAGCCCTTGCATGACCATCTCTCTCCAGGCACTCCGAGGCCAAGTTTTGCCCGAGTCACACCCAGTGGGAAGTTGCTCAAGCCATGGATGTGTCCATATGGGAGAAGTTCTACTGAACTTCCATGTGTGATTTAATCACTAAATTTGCAAAGAATCCCAGTGTAAACACATTTATTCTCAGTGCTCAAAGAGGAACAGTGGAATGGTAGGAAATTTCTCTCCCTTCTCCTGCATACATTGAAATCATTCCAAGCAAGTGCATCCCGCAGCCCCAGAACAATCCTCTCTGAACCATGCACAAGTGCCTTTTGATCTTGGAGGTACCAAGATATCCCGACTACCAGATAATGGGTCAGATAATGACTCAGAGCCTGAGGCAGCCCGGGTCTGAAGGGAACGATAGAGTTAGTGATCCCTGCATGGAAAGTGCTATGTAAATGTATGAATTGATGCCCTGATGGCGCTGAAGTCAATGAAACCCGCTGCTGATTCCACTGGGTGCAAGATTCAGAGCTTCATTTGTGGTAAGTATGGAATCCCTGGGATGTATTCCTTGGGAAGGTGGGATGCAGCAGGGAAATCTGAGGGGTTAATCCTCCTCTCATGCACTGTGCACACTTAAGATCCAGGCAGCTTTGATGTGCATGGGCAGGAAGCACCCACATTTCCATAATGGCTATCTCTCAAGAACTGTCTTTGGGAACAAACATTTAGGAAACAGGCAGAAACAGGGAGAAATTGTGAGGTGTAACAAAGAACAAAGTCAGACTGGCTGTCAATACCTTCTTTATCCAAGGACCAGGCGTACCTCATTTGGGAAACTTGACTTATTTCCTGGGATCAGAGAGGTTCTGGAGCTGAAAGAGGACTCTGAGCCACTGATTCAGCTGGTGACCAAGTATTCCATGGAGGCAGCCCCTCAGCTTGCAGCAAATCAAGTGCTGTACCTATAGATGGGTCTTAGTGGGACTTACCAAACTCTCTAATGGCAGTGAGAATGAAGTATTAATGTACTTTGTCACATGCAGTTTTAAGAGTCTTCTTTTCAGATCTGCCCTTCATTTTGTCCTGTATTTGGGTTCCCCATCTGCAAAATAAAGATAATAGCATGGCTCCATTACACAAAGTCATTGTGGAGATAACTATGCTCAGATGCTATGGCAACAAGGGCTGTGTAATACTGAAGATAGCAAGGGATAAGAGGGGCAGAGAGCTGGCTTGTGTCAAGCATGGCCTTTTGCTGGGAAAGGAGGGAGCAAACCAGCTCCAGCCTCCCTTTACCAGTCCTTTCCCAGAGGAGCCGTGCAGGTCCCACAGGCTGAACTATCAGATGAGCTTATTTGCAAAAGGAAAAGCAGTCTCAATCTGTACAGATTCTCTGCTCCATCACATCTTCTCACCTCCCCACACCACTGCCCCATACCTCCCTCAGCAAAGCCCTTCATCTTGCTTGTGTTTACGCATTGCCACTGAAGTAGAAGGGCAGTGAAAGCAGATGGCAGCTGTGAAACCCCAGCTTTTATAGCCAAGCCATCAAAACAGAGCCTCAGAAAACATGAGGTGGAAATCTCAGCTGCTAAATACCCCACCTCAGTCCCTGGCTGATGTCAGGTAAGGTCTTTTTGGGCTTTCTCTCTCCTGGACCCTCCATGGTAGAGTGGTTTCAGCTCCTGTTCTCCATCTTTGCCCGTTTCCTGGCTCCTGCTGTGACACTTTGATTCATGGGGCCCAACCACCCGTAACCACCCAGGGAAATAGAAGCTAAGGCAGGCAACTACGGTCATTCATTTTCCCCTCAGGGGGAGGAAAAGAGGCCAAAGATAAGATCGCTTCATTTAAGCCAGAAGCCATTTTTCACTGGCCAATTCTGGCAAGTGTGATCCCTCCAGGAGGAGCAGCATGGCTGCCACTGTCTTCAGTAAGACCTAAACTACCTGGAAGAAGACTCTTCGTCCTCAGAGCCAGCCTTCCTTGCCTGGTTCCTCCCTGCACAATGCAGACTTTCCTGGGAATCAGCACATTTAGCTTACCAAACGACCCCGTGCCTCAGTTTCCCCGACCCTCTTCATCATCTCAACATCTTTTGAGATACAAAATCATTGGGCATTTCCACTTGTCTGAACAGCTCTGCTGAGAGCTCCTCATCAGCCTGGGAGGAGACACATTGTCTCCCATTTCCCATCCCAGCCCTGGATGAGAGCACCCATCCCACCGTGGGTCTGGCCCTTAGGATGCTTCAGCAGAGGGTGCAAGGAGCCTGCCGGACAAGGATGCTACAAGCATTGCATGGTGATTGCTAAGTTTTTTCCCTTCCTCTGTTCTGTGGACAATGAAGCTAATAAAGCCTTGTTTCCTGTGGGCTTGTGTTCCTTGTCCCCTAGCTCATCACTTTCCTCCCTCTGCGTCCTCTCCAACACGAGAAGATTAGTCCGGTGCTGGCCACTGAGCAGAAAGCATAACATCAGAGCCTTTCCTGCCTCTTCCTTGTTTGGAGGCCAACTGGGTTTCTCCCTTCACCCAGCTACGAGTAAGCTTGGCAGACAAGGAGAAGGATGCTGAAGCTTCCCACGCTGGGCAGAGACAGGACAGCACCACCTGGAGAAAGAAATGTTATCTGCGCAAAGAAGCCAGTTTCTTCTTCCTGAGCTTTAGAGCTTTTATTTCCTTATTGATTTTACCTAACCCCTTGGTTCCAGGGGAATTAAATGATGCAGAGGATGGAGCTCGAACCTGGGCAGAGTGGCAAGTAAATCAGGTCTGTTGGTGTAGAGAAACCTCTCTGCATTTCTGCCTGGGCCTCTTTTACATGACTGCAGAGGAACGAGCGTAGGCAGGCTGCAGAACGCGCGGTTGAAAGGCTCCGAGTGGAATATCTGTCTGTATTTAGCTTGGAAGCAGCACTGCTATTGCCTTTCTATTGCCTACTGAGGTCACTGCTGCAGCTTGCTGGCTCCTGGCTGCTGGGACACACTGCTCAAGTCCCACCAGCTTCAATGTCCAACAGAAGAGGTGTTTTCCTTTGCATGGTTCCCAGTCTCGCTGGGAGAGCTGCCTTCAAGCCAGCGCCTGTCACCAAACCAGAGCTCCACTGATGCCAAGTGATTCATTTCTCCTGACTTCAGACTTTATATACATATATATACACACACACGCATATATTTACATATGTAAAACCTACCGCAGCGGTGGCTGGAAGGTAAACGTGCCCTCTCATGGCATGCTGTCCCCTGGCTTTGGTCCCAGGGACCCCTGTCCCCAGCCAGGAGTGGGATGGGTGTCACGCTCTTGGTGAGACACAGGGGCAGTGCTTTGAGCAGGGCTGTGTGGCAGGGGGTTGGAACTGGACGATCTTCAGGTCTTTTCCAACCCAAACCATTCTACGATTGGGTTCAGCTCTCAGCTGCAACAAGGCTTAGGCCAAGCAAGACAAAACGTCCCGGTGTCTGCCTCCAGCATCATAGCACGGAGCAGGGGTGAGCATATGTGAAAGCTCAGTCATGATACAAACATCACACAGGATGATCCAGAGCCAGCCACAATCTTTCCGCTCTGCTTTCTTGAAGCAACCACATGCCCTGAAATGAAAACAGTAAGCAGAATGGGGCACGTGGGGTACCCAGGGCTGCTGGGAGCACTTGAAGGCATGGGCAACACCGAGGTCTAATATCCTAGGGCTTGTCATTGACTTGCAAAGAAGAAGATGGGTAGGCTTTCATGGATTTACTCCTGGAGGGTTGGTGTTTGAGCTTAAATCAATGACACAAAAGGTGGGCTGGGCTGTCAGGTGTAAGCTGAGAACTGGCCTGCTTTAGTACAGCTGAGGTTAACCAGAGGAGGAAACCAGATCAGGATGTCCCCATGCAGGATTGCACCAGCCCAGGGGCACTGGTGTTACCCAGTGAGCTTCCCTTTCATGCAGGGACACATCCTCCTGCTCCCCAAAAACGGGCATTTATCCTTTTTAGCTTGTTAATGCCGCAGCATTTCCTGGCTCCTGCAGACACAGGATATCCCATGGCTTATGCTCAGACCACCAAGCAAAGATCATCCGAGCAAGGAATCAAGTCTCGGCTTGGGAGAAACATGTTTCTGTTCCCACATGGATGATCTTGGGCAAGGTCTTCCCTGAGATGGTGGTGAGACACTGGAAAACCCAGAGAAGCTGTGGCTGCCCCATCCCTGGCAGTGTTCAAGGCCAGGTTGGATGGGGCTTGGAACAGCCTGCTCTAGTGGAAGGTGTCCCTGTTTGTGGCAGGGGTTGGAGCTGAATGAACTTTAAGGTCCCTTCCATCTCATGGCTTGGTGTCCTGAAGATGCGAGTGCATTGCCTCTGAAGTAGGGATGTTGCTCACACCTGCACTGTTGACATGCTGTGGCCTTTTCATGGCAAGTCCCATCAGGCCATGTCAAAAGGAAAGCTGCAACCTGCAGTCTTCACCAATATGCCTTCTCTCTCTTTTTTTCTCCACAGTTATTTGTTGTTGTTTTTGCTTTATTGGTCTGAACAGATGTTCTAAACATCTGGCAATGGCATGTTTAGTTTTTAGGCTCTTCTGCGTTATGTTAGCGACATAGCAGCAGAGAAAGGAGCGGGAATGTCTCCATCACATCTTTTGCCAGGCAACACAGATGTTTTGGCATCTTTACTGCTGGTCTTCTAGTGCTCGGTGACACTGTGTGGCTGGAGGGTGCTGTGACCCTGTTTACCCTGGGCAAACTCCAGTATTTCCCAGTGCCAGGAAGCCCAGTTTTGAGGTGTGGTACAGTACAGAAGGAGATGAATATCCAACAGGGCTAGGTCTGAGGTTTGGCTTTGGTAGGGCACTTCTTCATGACCTGGGGAATGCACCTCTTCAGCATGCTTTAAGTGCCACGTAGTAAGTCACACATAAAGTTCTGGCTGGAAGCTTTCCCTGTGGAAAGGTAATGATAAAGTGCTTTCTAAGTGAAAAGATTTCACAGACTATCCTCAGCTGCAGAGTGGAAACATTATTAGGAAACTACAAACCTGTGCTTTTTAAAGTTATTCAAAGATATTCCCATTTTAGACGTGTGTGGGGAAACGAGCTGTGCACACGTTCTGGCCAAGCTCCATTTATGAGCATCCCCTGTCTGTCGCAAGAGAGCTCACACTGTCAGCTCTCCAGCTGTGGTTTTGAACCGCCTGCCTGTGGCGAGCAGGAAAGCAATTACAGCACCGTTTTCACAGCTCTCTCTCATGGAGACAGCGCTGTCTGGAAGCTGTGTCTGTCTCCCTAAGCATTCCCTGATAAAGCCGCGGCTCGCTCCAGAAGTGAAACAGGAAATTTATCCAACACCAGAGTGCTGGGAGACTGGAAAGCGTAAAAGCTATTTCAAGGTACAAGAAGTCCTTGGCCTGGGCTGAGGGTTGTGAAAGTTGAGGTCGCTCTGTTGACATCAGTGCAGAGTTGCTGCAGCGAGGTGAGGGATTTGATGGTTGCAAAGGCATATTCCCAAAGGCGTCCTCCCTTGTTGCAGCCTTAATAATCAAGCTCCAAAACAGCTGCCTGCTCTGTGTTACCTCAAACCAAAGGAGGATTTCTGCTTGTACCAGATTGCCCATCAGCTTCAATTATCATCTTCTTGGGAAAGGAGATCCATGCAATGAGCCAGAAGGAACAGAAATACATGCCTGGAGAAATAAATGTGTTAATTGTCCCATCTCCCAGGAGTGGTTGGAGAAGAGGGGCTGTGAACCAGGGCTTATTTTAGAGACAGCTTCTGAGGGATGCTGGGGAGATGCTCATCGTCTGCTCTAGATGGTACTTTTAAGGAGTTACAGAAGTAACTTGGAGAGGGCTTCAGCTGCCATTGCAGGTTGCTGTGTCCCATCTCTCAGGTGCTTCATCTCTGTGCAGAAGGGATGGATGTTTAGTGCCTATCTGGGGATGGAGATGTATTGAGGATTAGAGGAATTACCAAAGGCTTGCAGGGGACTGCCAGCAAGCTAACAGCAGGTCAGAAGGTTATCAGCATTATAGGGAAGCTATATTTCTTGTATGTCTTTCCACAAGAGCTCAGCTGAGCTGGAAAAGCCCCATCGGCTGCTCCTTCTCAGCGGTACCATCACCTAAGATTTAAGGGACATTAAAGCAGCTCCGTGTGCCTCCTAAAGGAGGACTGTGTTCACAAAGTTGTTCTACTGGCACTGGGACCTGATGGCAGGCACAAGGTGGATGGTAGTCAGTTCAATGGGGCACAAACAGAACTGAAAGAGAGCTGTGAGCTCCCCAGGGCTGGCCTGGGGAACGTGCCCTGGCAACAGCAATGATGGGTACAAGGAAATGGAGAACTGCCTCCTCTGTCTCTGTTTCAGCTTGGGGAAGTGAGAGGGGAATCTCCTCCTGCAGCGCGCCTGCAGGTGCTGGCGAAGAGGACTTTTGCACAGCCCCAGAAAAGGATGATGTTTCCTTTGAGCATGGAAAGAGGCAGCCCTTAGCCCAGCCAGAGAAGCTGTAGTCCCCACAGGCACAGGGTGCCCTTCCTTGCACTGATGAAAACCAGGATGTGCCTCATAACAGGGCAGAGGTGGGTTCATCACCATGATGCAGCCCCAAAGCTGGGGAACCAACTGCTGTCTGCAGGAGGTGGATGATTCCCAAGATCTTTTCATCCACCTCTCCCATCTTTTCCTGCTAAACATAGCCCATGGAGAAGACAGAGGGGCTCCATTATAGCCTGGGCAGGGCTACTGGAGCAGAGGTAGGATTCAAGCCTGGCTGCAGGTCCTCCCTCAGCTGAGTCCCTTCCGAGCCTGGCTCCAGCGCTGAAATGCTGACACCTTGTGGCAGCTTGGGAAAATAGCATTTATACTGAGGCCAAACCTGCTCTTGGGAGTCCCTTTGAAACCCAGATCTTGGAAATCCCTTTCTATCCCAGATCCGGCTGGATCAGGAGGTTATTCTGATAAGCAGGGACAGAAATCGGGCACATTGGTCTGGGGAGAAGGCATAAGACTGCAAGAAGGGATGTGGAAGCCCTGCTCCTCCTGCAGCAGCCCAATCCTGGCTGCAGGAGCTTTCCCTTTATAGGATGCGGTCTTTCAAACAACAAACTTCCCAGATGGATTTCATTCCCAATT
The DNA here is from genome assembly GCA_009867235.2 of Psittacus erithacus. Lineage (NCBI taxonomy): Eukaryota > Metazoa > Chordata > Aves > Psittaciformes > Psittacidae > Psittacus > Psittacus erithacus. The sequence goes on along the minus strand of WYDI02025421.1, from coordinate 8,951 downwards.
CTTCCTTTTTACCACATCTTGCCCTTGCTGTGGTATCTGGGCTATGAGTCTGTGTCAGTCAGCTGAGGAACTGAGACCACATGAGACATTTCCCCTCATCCTGAGGACCTCTCTCATCTGATTTGGAAAGATCCAAGAGTCCTGAGGTCTGATGGGAGCTCTGTCTATATTGTAGGGGTGAAAAATAGCTGTGAGTTCAGCTCAGATCTTAGTCCACCTGGCAAAAAGAGATGGACTATCAGCTGTGCCCAGCTGCAACGCTGGGAACCCCTATCCAGCAAATGAAGGGTTATTTAAGCCATATGAACAAGTGAGTTCCCACAGTCGGTTTAAGGGTGAGTCAATGGTCACCAAACAGTCACGTTCTAATTGTCCCTCTTTTTGCATGGAGTTCAAGATGACTGCAGTGTCGCTTAAGTTATTTGTTTTCAAAGTGGCATCGTGTTGTTATGTCAAAATCACTTGGTATTTCATCATTCTGCTGGGGGATAACCAGTGACCCCCTTTTTGTTCTAAGGCAGTCATTACCGTATGTGGTGGTACACACACTGGTACTGCTCTGAGTCAGCACCCTGAGTGCAAGATACTGTCTTGCATGACAAGATAACTGAAAGCCTTTGGTTAGGTCAGGAAGTCCCAATGCTGGTGCAGCCATTAATCCTCCTTTAAGTTCAGAGAGGCCTTCTGCTGTTCCAGGCCCCACACAAACCGCACTTTCACGGCTTCGTATAGCGGCTTTCCGATCAGATCGTAATTCGTTATCCACAGGCGACATCATGCGGCCATTCCTAGAAATGTTCTCAATTCACGACCATTTCTAGGACCGGAAATACTGCAGATTGCCTCTTTACGCTCTGTTCCCAGTTGTTATCGTCCCTTTGAAATCTCAAAGCGCAGACAGATCACAGTTTGGCTTGCTATCTGAGCCTTAGTTCTAGACCTTTGTACCCAGTTAGTCCAAGGAAGTTTGAAAGGTCTAGTGTCAGTATAAAACAGGTCAATCGCTCTTCTGTTCCAGTCAAGATGTTGTCCGTGCATTGTAGAAGCAGACATCCAGGTTAGGTGCTGTATCGCTTTGCTTCCACCATTCCATCTCTTTTGCCAGCTGGTTACTGAAGATCATTGGACTACTTCTGAATCCTTGTGGCAGCCACACATGGAGATTTCCATAATGGTACCACCAACATGGCAATTCACCCTTACTTTACCACCTAAGACTCGTTCTGCTTAATACCCCTGTGTTGAGGACTCTCAGGTGTCCCTGATCATGGCTCACAGAGTTCAAGCACCCAGTCCCTACTCCCACATCCAAAGTGCCAGGAGAGAGAGGTGGTGCTGGGCATCACCCACACATAGAGACCTCTGGAGCAATGCTACCACCACGACAATCCACTCGTGTTTGCCACTTAAAACACAATCTCATACTACCCCTCTACTCAGTATACTTGGGTGTTCTGGAGCTCAGCTTATAAACATCCAACCCCTACTCCCACAGCCAAGGAGCTGGGACAGAAAGCTTGTTCTGAGTATCACCTACACAGGGTGAGCTCCAGTGCCACACCACCACCATTGCCATCCAGCCTGACTTTGCCACCTAAAACTCCATCTGCTTTGCAGCTCTGCAGCAGCACACTGGGGGCTCTCAGCAATCAGCTCCTAAATTGCACACTTCCAGCCCCTCTCATCACCCTTACTCAAACAACATAGAAGTGTAAACATGAAATAAAGATGCTTCATCAAAAGGTACTTACTGATGTGCATGGTGCTGAGATTTTTCTGATCCAGAAACCCTCTCTGGAGACATTTCAGCTGTTGAAGATGCAAAAACTGAAACCAGAAAGCTCAGAGAAATCCAACCCATCCAAAGACTGAAGGAACAGGAAAGAAACAGCCCCAGCAGCACCCAAGAGCTTAATGAGCTTCCTAATTGACAAATGTGCCTAACCCCCACCACCCTCCCAAAATACCCAGGCGAAGGGGAGGGGAAAACTATCACCTGGTATAAAAGCAGCCAGAGCACCCACTCCATGTTTCCTCATCTAGGGGATGGGTATGGCTGAAGGGGAAAGCCATGCAAGCAGTTTGTTCCTGTACGCATGAATCTGTTAATGGAGAGCTCTAGAACAGTGCTACCAATGTGGTAACCCACAGATGTACCTGCCCTGAGCACATCCTGATAAACAGCTTGCTCCTTGGTATCCTAGATTCCTTGCAGGTATGGGATGGGGGACAACTCAGCAGGATTTGGGGGGCAGCTTTGCAGTACATTGCAACTCTGCAATGTTTGTAACTTTGTGATGCCAGTTTGCAGCATAAGGCGCAAACTGGCCTTTGTAGTATTTTCAGCAGTAGGATGTACCTTTGCAGCATTTATAACATCAAGATGCAACTTTGCAAGGTTTTATCATCTCAAGATGTAATTTGCAATAGTTTGGGTGCAACCTTAGAGCATTTTTAGTAGTAGGATGCAGCTTTGCAATGTTTTAGGGTGCTGCTTTGCAGCATTTACAATATCAAGATGCAATTCTGTGGCATTTGGGAAGCAACTTTTCATCCCATTCATAACCTTGGAGTCCACCTTTGCTGTATTTGTTACATTTGGGATGCAACTTTCACCCCATCCATAACCTTGGAGTCCACCTTTGCCGTATTTGTTACATTTGGGGTGCAATTTTGCATTGCCTGGATGAGGTTTAGAGGTAACTGTGCAATATTTATGCCATTAGGGAGCAGTTTTGCGGTACTGGGATGCCGCTTCTCAGCGTTAACAACGCTTGGAGAGCGGGTTTGCATCCTGCGCGATGCAGCTCTCAGCCTTTGCCATCAGGGGGTGCAGCTTTCCAGCGTTTATCCTCGGGATTGCTGCAGGCTGGAGGGACTTCTGAGCTTTCCCGTGGGCTTGGGGCCTCCAGACCCTGAGGCGTCTGCCTCCTCTTCCTCCTGTGGGGGCACCCGACCGACTGCGCGCTTCGGGCTTTAAAGGTTCACTACAGCCCTTGGGGAGATATGAAGCAATGCCACTTGCTTCGAGGGGGGAGGCTGCAATCGGTCAGTGGGACCCATCCTGCCACAGCCGCTGGAGTGTGCTGTGATGGACTGAGGAGGGCAGTGATGCAAAGTGGGGACCTTGGGGTTCTCCAGTAATTAGAAAAGATATCAAATAAAATCAAGCTGTAGGCAATTAGGGATTAATTCCACATCCCCAGCCCTCATTTTTACCCCCAAAAGAGGCAACATTTGGCCTCATTAACCCAGTTATTCCATATTAACTAATTATTCCATATTAACCCAATTATTCAATGTTAACCCATCTTATCCTATATTTTAGGAGGTATTTTGGCTGTAATACAGCATCTGTTTAACTGGGGGGGAGGGGGGGCAGGATTCTCAATGAGCATGGGCCTCATTCACTCTGGAACCTACTGATGGAGTAGCCTTGCTTGGCCCACTCTGTAAGCTCTGTTGAGCTGGGCAGTTCTAAACCAGCCCCTTGCATGCCCCAACAAGGTTTAGGGGCTGCCCCCACCTTGTCTGAGGGCAGCAGCTGCCCTCATTTCCCAACCTCTCTAATTGGTTTTGGGAAGGACTAACGAGCTAGGAGCTGCCAGGGGCTGTTAGCACTGGAGCGAGAGAGGAATGATGGGGATTAACAACTTCTTCCCCCCCCACCCCCCCGAAAAAAAACATCCCCCAAAATCCCACTCTAGGGTGCAAACCCTGAGACATCCGCATGATTCATCCCCAAAGCTGCATCAGCTTTTCATTTTTGGGGTAGAAAACAGCCTTTTTGATTTGTTTTTCCCCATTTCTTTTAGTGGCTTTAATATCCTTTTCCCAGCTTTTGGGGATTTTTTTCCCAGTGGGATCCCCCCCTTGGGCTTCCAAGCAATTAGTGGTGATTTTTTAATTGCATATTTATATTGCAGCTGGGGAGCGGGACCTCGGCAGTGGGCAAGGGGGAAGCAGGAAGACACTGCCTCCGACCTTGTTTGCTTTTCAACTGGGATTAAGCCCTTTTAATTATCCCAGAGATCCCAGATTGTGGCCAGGGGGGATAATTAGGCTGAATACAGGGTTTTCTGGTTCATTCCCCCAGGAATTTATATTTCTAAGGGGGAAAAAGTAATGTAAAAGCTTTGGGAATGCCTTGGGAATGAAAGTTTTGGAGGGGTGTGAGGCTGGACACAACTCGTTGTGGGAGTGGGACTTATTTCAAGGGGAAAACCTCCCTTTTAACAGCAGATCATTTGATTTTCACCTTTTTCCTGCTGCAAATAAGTTATTTTTGGGGGATCACGGGGTATGTTTTGCCTTGGGATGCTTTGAAAAAGGCCACGCGTTGCTCTTGCACATTAACCAGGCTCGGTGATCCTTTGGGAATGATGAGGATGATGGGTTTGAGGGCTTTTAGGTCTGGAGGGGGGATTATTTTCCATTTGTGGCAGCTGAAGAGCGAATTTTAGGGGGTAAAAGGTTGGTCTTGGAATGGGCAGCGGTAAAACAGGGCTGGGAAGTGCTTTTGTGCCTCAGGGAGGCACTGGAGAGTGCGGAATTCCCTAACCAACAGCAGTGCAGTCGGGAACAGCTTCTCCCCTCTGTTCATCACAAATTCATGGTGTTCTAGAAGGTGCTGGGTATTTTCCTGACCTGCAGCTTCCTCATGGCATCCTGGAGTGGGATTTGGATGCAGAGATGGGGGGGGGAATGCAGGATGGAGGTTTTAGGATGTAGATGGAAGACATGGGATGAAGGATTCAGGATCTAGATGGGGATGCAGGATTTAGGATGTAGATGCAGGATTCAGGATGTAGATGGGGTTGTAGGATTTAGGATGTAGATGCAGGATGAAGAACTAAGGATGCAGATGTGGGGCACAGGATTTGGGATGCAGAGGTGGAATAGAGGATTGAGGATGTAGATGCAGGATGTAGGACAGTTCTTATAATGAAGATGTGGGATGGAGAATTTAGAATATGGGTGGAAGATGTGGGATGCAGGGTTCAGGATGTAGGTGCAGGATATGAGACAAAGAACTTGGGATGCAAATGCAGGGTAGAGGATTTAGGAGGTAGATCGAGGATGTGGGATGGAGGATTTGGGGTTCAGATGGGGATGAAGCATTTACGATGTAGATACAGGCCACAGGATGCAGGATTCAGGATGAAGATATGAGGCACAGGATTTAGGATGTAGATGGAGGATTTCAGGTGCAGATGGAGGGCACAGGAGAGGGGCTGCAGAAGCAGGATTTGGGTGCAGATTTATTTAGGGTACAGGATTCAGGATGCATACAGGATTTAGGCTGTAGACATGGGATGTGGGATGGAGGATTGAGGCTGCAGGCAAAAGTTCCCAGATGGAGGATACAGGACATGGGTGCAGAACACAGGACAGAGAATGTAGAAGTGGGATTTAGGATGCAGATGCGAGATGGAGGATTTAGGACACAGGTCTGGGATTTCAGGTGGATTGAGGATTTAAGATGCAGATGGAGGATGCAGTGCAGGTTTCTGGACACATGATGTGGATGCAGGACACCAGAGAGAGGCTGCAGAAGCAGAATTTTGAGTGTAAGTGTGAGATTCAGGACATGGGGCATGGGATGAAAGGGATGATTTGGGATGCAGATACAGAACATGGGATACAGATGCAGAATTTAGGATGCAGCAGTGGGCTACAGGACAGGTGATGTGGGAAATGGGATTTAAGCTGCAGACGGATGCCAGGTATAGGGCATGGGTTGCAGAAGTGGGATTTGGCATTCCGAGTTGGGATTTAGGATGAGGAAGGATATAGGATACAGATGCGTGTGGGATATAGGACATGGGGTGGGAAATGCAGGACAAGAGATGCAGAAGCAGGATTTAGGTGCAGATGAGGTAAGGGATGTCGAGCCCCAGACCATCATGGCAAAGGCCCATCCATCTGCAGAGATCTTGCTGCTCCTCCCCAGAGATGGGAAGTGCAGACTTCCAAGGAAAAATTATGGCTTTTCAATCCCATACAGCCAATTCTCCATTTGTCCCCCATCTGCGAGGCAGAGCCCAGCCGCATGGCCACATCTGCCTGCCAGATGTGCCGGGGCGGTGATCCAGGGAGGGGAATGGAGATGGGAAAGCCCCCATGTTCCCCTCTGTATGGGTCAGTTTGGAAATGCTGCTGTCCCATATCACACCTGCTCCAGGGAAATGCCTGGATGGGATAGTAGGGATGAGGCACAGGCAAGATGCATCTAGAGGGTTCCTGGCCCAGTAAGGGCTCTGGGCTGAGCTTCTGGAGGGTCCCCAGTGAGGTGGGTTGGACCACCAGGATCCTGGCAGGAGCATGGGGCTGTGGATGCGGGATGCAGGAGGTGGAATAGGGCTGCAATATGCAGATGAAATTAGGAGTTCAGGATGTGGGATGAGGATGCAGGATTTGGAATGCAAGAATTGGGATGCAGGATGCAAGAAGTGGGATGCATGGTACAGGATGGAAGTTTCAAAATGCAGGGCTCAGGGTGCAGATGAGGATTTGGGATGCAGGATGCAAGTTGTAGATGTGGACTGTGGGATGCAGATCCAGGGGGCAAGCATGAGATACAGGTTCAAGATGCAGATGTGGGATGCAAAAGCAGGATGCAGCTCCAAGAGACAAGAAGTGGGGTGCATGGAGCAGGACCCATGGTGCTGGAGCAAGGTGAAGATCCAGGGTGCAGATGTGGGATGCAGGGTGGGGCTCTGGGATGCTGATAAACCACCTTAAGCAGAGAAAAGTGGCAGAAACACTTCCACATCTGGTTTTTAGGGGCGAATGTGGAATTTTCCCACTACCATCAGCCTTTTGGGAACTGGCAACCCAACAGGTTGGCTTCCTGCAGGAATATTTCTATCCTCTGAACTGCCTTCATCAGCTCAGCGTCTCCAGGAGAGCAAATACTAAGGAAAGAAACTCTAAAGCCAGAGCTGTTCCATCTGAAAACACCCAAATCCAGCATTTCCCTTCCTAAATCAGCATCTCCCTCCTTTCTCCTCAGTGTTTCTCATTGTGAAGGTGCCGGAGGGGCTGGGTTTTTAACTCGGGAGATGTTTTAGCTCTTGCAAAACCCATCGCAGCAGCCTCGGGAATGCAGCCACATTAATAACAGCAAAAATGCAGAGGAGTCTGTAAGGAAACTCCTGCAAAACACCCTTAAGAAAACATCACAGCTTTTAGTTTTACCTTCATTTTCCCTCTTCTTTCACAGGGGACATGAGTTTTGCAGGTCACTGAGTGCCCAGAGGATGGTGCAAGGTGGGGTTTAGCAGCAGGTTTAACCCCTGGATCCTCCTGTTGGCAGCAGGGATGGGGTTTGCAGGGGGAATTGCAAGCTAAAACTGGGATTTCCAGCTTAAAACCTCCAAATAGCCCCCAAAATGGGGGTGGATGAAGGCTGGGAGTGATGCTGGGGCTGGGCTGAGGGGCCCCATCGGTGCCTCTTGCCTGGCAGGCACGAGAGGGAGAAAAATGCTTTAAAAAGGTACAGAAAATGCTCCAAAGCAGGGAGGCTGAGGTCATTTTTTTGGCGAGGAAGTCGGCTCCTTCCAAATGCCTCCGGGTCGGGTTTAATATCAGCAGAAACATTCTTGGGCAGGGTGGGGAGAAAACGTGGCTCTTGACAGTGAGAGCAGACCCCAAACCCCTCGAAATGCCCTAAAAACCCCTCCAAATGCCCTAAAAAAACACCCTAAAAAATAAATACCTTCTGCTTTGCAACCCCCAGGCATGGAGCAAGCTGAGAATCAGAGCGGGAGAGGAGTGAAATGAGCCCATGAAGGGGAAAAAACACCCCCTGGGAGCAGGGAATGGAACCTTTAAGTGGCTTTTGAGCAGCTTTTGGCCACTGATGGGATGGAATGCAGAAAGGAGGAAAATGAGGGGGTATGGCAGGAAAATGTGATTATTCACATCATCCTGGAAGGTTTTATCATTCCCTCCTGATTTAGCATCAACCCACCGGGCTCAGCGTCCACCAACACAACCCTCCCCCTTGGGCAAAGGGACTGGGGTGCAAGGACCATGGAAAATATATCTAAAAGGAGGGGAAAGCGAAATGGATTTTATCTGCTGTGCTCTGCTTGGAGGGATGAGCAGCTCAGGGGGCCTTTGGTGCCTGGGTGCAAGCCCTCAGCTTCCCAGTGAAGCTGTTCCAGCTTTTCCAGCCTTTTAGAGCATGAGAAGAGTTCTGGTTTGGCAGTGTTTATTTTGCTTAAACCTCACAAACCCATAGTAGAGCTTAGGGGGAGGAGAGATGTGCCGAGAGGTTATTGGAAATGGAAAAGGAGGGAAAAGGAATAACACAGCAGCTGAAGAAGGAAAATGAGTTTGGGACTGAAGAGGGGCTGCAGCTGCAGAGCAGCTGTGGGCAGGGATGGTATGGGTACCAGGGATACAGCATGAAGCAGTGATGCTGCAGGTAGTAGGGATGCAGTGATTACAAGGGATGCTATGTGTAGTAGGGATTCTGTGGGAAGCAGGGATGCTGCACCTTGCTGTGGATGTGCACCCCACTGAAAGAAAGGTGGAAGAAGATAACACAGGAAGATTGGAGGATATAAAGAAGCCTCTGGATGGGTTCTGATACCCACTGTGAGGGAGGCAGTGAGGAGATGCTCTGCCTGGGGTAGGGGGTTTCTCCTCTGTGCTTGCACATTCCTCCCATAAGCATATTTATGTGATGATATCAGGAGAATTACCAGAAATCCCAGGTGAACTGGAATAGCTCCCACCCATTATTACCCTGGTACCATGGGCTTTATCTTTGTTTTTGCTCCCTGATCCCCTCATTTGGGTCCTATCCACACCCTACAGTTGGAGCAAGTCCAGAGGCCATGAAGATGCTGTGAGGGCTGGAGAAGCTCTGCTCTGGAGCCAGGCTGAGAGAGCTGGGCTGGGGCAGCCTGGACAAGAGAAGGCTCCTTAAGGGGAGACCT